>MU779431.1:57189-71103 GCA_026770625.1 Nicotiana glauca | reverse complement strand
TTTTTTGAAATAAAAAGTATATCAATTCATTAAAATTCAAACAATATTATTGAAAAAAATATAATAAAATTTAAAATAAAAAATATATATTTTCAAGAGTAATAAAATGTATATCTTTTATTATATTACAAAAAAATAGCAGACAAAAATATTAAACAAGTAATACGCTAATAATCTATCTATATATTATTAAAAGCCAAAGAAAAAGGCACCATATTAATACAAGTGATGGCCTAGATAAAAGCCACATGACATAATTAGTTAATAACCAAAAAATTATTTATTGAAAATTAACAAAGAAATTAACTACTCAAATATTAGTGAGGGTTGAGTATATCTTATTGACAAATAAAATTTATTAAAGCAATACGGTCTAATAGTATCAAACAAGAACAATTATAATTTTTTTTTTTAATATTGACCGCGTATCGCGCGGGTATGACTATTAGTAAATATAAAAGGATAGAAAAGTGCACAAGTGGTTAGACCCTCAAACTATTACGTACCGGCTATTTTTACCTTAGATTCCCATCTTCTTTTAATATTTATTTAAGAAATGCTAAAAAATCCCTTTAATAACATTCGCCTTTTAAGCATACTTGCCTAGTTAAGCACCTTTATGGTCCCATAAGTGGCAAGCACGTAAGTATAGTGAATTAACGAACTCAGTCCATTTCCAGTATACTCCAACTGCGTGTCGCCCTCTAACTTCCCCTTTCCCGCGAAAATCTCCCTCTTCTTCAAACTCAATCTTCTCCCACCATCCCAAAATCTGGATTTCCCAATCCCACTTTCCATTTTTACATCCTTCTTTTATAATCACATTTCTCTCACTCCTCCCATACTTAATTATCATTAATGATATCGAATACTTCTTTAATCACCATGCAATTATGAAAACCGGATTGTTATTAAATCTATAATCAACTACAATGTCGAGGATATCGTCCACCTCACATAATCTGGAGCCGGAAAAAACCCTAAATTCAATCGCCACCGGTTCACCTTCTTCCGACCGGACCCAATCGCCGTCCGTTGTTAAGTTAAGGAAGATTCCTCCCATACCCGTACGTCATCGAGTTGACGACGACGGGGAAGATGCTAATGAGGATGATGATCATGAAAGTGGAAGTGAAACATCGTCGACGAACGAGGCTTCAACTCTCGGCCTAAACCATATAAGGACGCGTTCCGCTCCATCACCTCTTAGGATTTGTAATTCTATCGTTACTCCATTGGATGTTGATGAATATAGGGGTAGAGATGGAGTCGACAACCTAGGCTCTAAATCGGCAACCGCTGTTCAAAAATCAGCTGCACATTCTTCCGAACAAGGTTGATTTCACGTTCTTTTCTACCCCGTGAAAGGAATGTGATTTCGTTTATGTATTTCCATTCAAAATCTGGAATTATTTGCATCTCTTTGGATATAATTAAGAAAATTTGACTTTAAAAACATGCCTAAGCTCAATCCTTATTAGCATCTCATTTGAAATCTCAAAACTTTGAATTATAAATATGAAATGGTGTCTTAAATCCAAATGTTTTCATCCAAATAGGTCACAAAATAATTCGGAAATAAGCCATGCTCCCTTGCTTTGTACTTGAAGAATATACTCCTACCAGTTATTTTACAAATATGGTTTCTATGGAAGATTGTTTGAGAATTTTAGAATTTAACATATATCAGCCTAAATAGTGCATTAATTTTTCAGGCAAAAAGGTCCAATGGAGTCAGTCGAAACCTTTAAAAGTGCCTTCGCCATGTATTTCAAGTGCAGAGGTGAATTTACATTTTGCTTTATTTGCTTTCGTTCATGACTTTATGTTCCTTCTGGAACTGATTTATGCTATGTATTTGGTGAAGTAGAAATTCATTGTGATTTTGCTCATTATAGGGAAGCCATGCAGCTTTCTCCAAGGAAATGCAATCTCCACGTTTTCAGGCTATACTGCGAGTTACCAGTGGTCGTAGGAAGAGAATTCCAGACATCAAGAGCTTCTCTCATGAACTAAATTCAAAAGGAGTTCGCCCACTTCCATTTTGGAAGTCTCGTGCTCTTGGGCGTATGGAAGTATGTCGCCTTTTCTTAGCTCCAGTTATGCCTTCGTTTTGGGTTTCTAATTGCACTACCTAGTGTTAGTTTTTGTTTTGGCTTGGTTTGCTTACCATTGCCCCTCCCCTATTATCGTTCCTTTGCCGAGAGTCTACCGGAAACAGCCTCTCTATCTTTTAAAGGTAGGGGTAAGGTCTGCGTACACACTATCTTCCCCAAACACCACTTGTGGGAATACACTGGGTTTTTTGTTGTTGTTGTAATTTTCTGAGGCCCTGAACAGTTTATCCTTCTTTTACTGTTTGATACTTGATAATTTAGCAGTTTCTCTGTATGCCATTTCACAGGAAATCATGGTGATGGTACGAGCAAAATTTGACAAGTTAAAGGAAGAGGTCAATGCTGACCTAGGCATCTTTGCAGGAGATTTGGTTGGTATACTCGAGAAGACTTCAGAAACTCATCCTGAGTGGAAAGAGAGGTTGGAAGATTTGTTGGTTACAGCTCGGCGTTGCTCTAAGATGTCACCTAGTGAATTCTGGTCAAAGTGTGAAGGCATTGTTCAGAGTCTAGATGACCACCGTCAAGAGCTACCTATGGGAACCCTTAAGCAAGCGCACACCCACCTTCTGTTTATTCTTACTCGTTGCACTAGACTTGTGCAGTTCCAAAAGGAGAGTGGTTATGAAGAAGACCACATTTTGACTTTTCACCAACTTAGTGACCTCGGATTTTATCCAGAACGACTTAGTGGGTCCAAAAGCCAGGACTTAAGTGCAACAAGAGGTCAAAAGTTCGTCGGACACGAGCAAAGTAATCTGGCTGTTAAACAAGACCAAATAAGTGAAGTTGGAGACACCTTGGACGTTAGCACGGCAAAAAGTGTCGCTTCTGCCGCTGCAAGCTACCGAATGTCGTCTTGGAAGAAACTTCCTTCTGCAGCTGAAAGAAGCCGTATGGGACACGACTCCGTTGAAACAACCCCATCCAAAGGTAAAACTGATGGTCGGCAACACAAAGAGGAGATGGATAGTTTTGGAAACACTCCATTATGCCACCCTGAGCATTCTGAGGAAACCTCAAAGATTAAGAAGGTCAATTGGGGAATGTGGGATCAACCTTGCTTGTCATATGAAGATTCATTTATTTGCCGAATATGTGAAGTCGAAATACCAACTGTGTACGTAGAACAGCACTCGAGAATATGTACAATTGCTGATAGATGTGATCTAAAGGGCTTGACAGTAAATGAACGACTAGAAAGAGTTGTGGATACTCTTGAAAGAATACTTGAATCATGGACACCGAAGAGAACGGACACATGGGCAGGAAGTCCTAATGTATCCAGAGGGTCTACATTGAATATGCCTGAAGAGTTGGATGCCTTGTTAGTCAAGCAGAATGGCTTGTCTCGACGATGCTCTGAAGGCATGCTAGATTATCTTCCTGAGTCTGATAGTAGATGCCTTCGGGAAAATGTCAACAGCTTGACTGACATATCTAAGAAACAGTCATCAGTCGGGTGCTTAACGCCTCGGTCACCTTTAGTGACTCCACGAACTAGCCAGATCGAACTGATGCTGAGTGGACGAAGAATGGTATCTGAACATGAAAATTATCAGCAGGTACAGAATATGATAGGAATTACTATGGTACTGTCCTCTCAGTTCTGGACATTTTCCTGAGGTTACTCATTTTACTCTGACCTTTACATTTGGAATCTACCATGTATAGCTAAAATCATTTTACTCTGACCTTTATGTGATTCTGCTTGTTTTACTTTTAACAACTATTAAAAAAGCTACAATGCATGCTGAAGCATACAAACTATAGAAGATTTCTTGAACTATACTTTTTAGCCAAAATTCTATTACTTGTGCAATGGAGAGTAGGTCATCCCAATCTTATACAAGAAAATTTTCTGGAACAAAGGTTGGTGTTGTTGTTATGCTCCAGTATAGGTCATTATAACAAAGCTGGTTTCTTCTTATGGACAATTAAAGAGCTTTGTGCTATTTACTCTTCTCATCAGATACAGGTCTTGTAGGCCTATTGTGGTAAAATTTGTTTTATCTGTTAAGAGACTTATTTAAGCATGCATCTAAGTTACCTATCACATATTTGCAGCTGTTTTGGCCTCCTATTTCTTGCTCAAACATACTTTAATATTCTTGATTGGTAGTTCAGCAATTGCATATAGTGACAGATGTTGAAGTAAAAAGCTTCTTCTGTGATTGAGATTGTTGGGACTGTATCTGGTTCTGTAATTGACAGCTAATGTAATCCTGCTATATGTCATTTACAATTATATTAGTTATTAGTGGATCTCATTACTTTAGTAGTTCTCTTGGAGTTATGAATTTGGAAGAAAATGTGTGAGAAGATTATCATAAAATAGTTATCCCATTTGGTTTGAAAATAAAATCTGTAAAATGGTAAGCTGATATCTAGCAATTATGAGACACCAATATCAAACATAGTCAGGTGCTATATTATTACTATATCTGGTAGCTGGAGTTCAATAAAGGAAGCATCTATGAGTTGCAGCAGTAATACAAATGGATTTTTAAAACAAGAAGGCCAAGGCTTTCTAAGCGCCAAGTCCTTTTGGTTCATGTACATAGTTGATGCCCCTTTCATAAGGATTCAACTCTCTCTCTCTCTCCAACTCTTTTTGGTCCACGACATGGTTAATGAGGCCTTCAAAAGATCCCCATTGTAAATTTGCCTTTTCCAAACTTCATGTTTTTGATCTCTCTCTCTCTCTCTGTTCCTTCTACATCCTTTACTTGTATGTTTTATTTTTATTTGTAATGCCCTACAGCCCATAAGGCATTATCATAAACTGTGGCAAACTTGTCATGAGTGCTTATTTTTTGAAATAATTCTTTTGTATTTTAAATGAAACTACTTGGAAAAGCTTAACGTAATGTAACTAAGAGTGTTTTCAAGTCAAGAAAAATAAGAAACTAGCTGGCGGGAATAAAAGACGACCGGATGTAGTACAATAAACAGACCAGTTTAGCCCCATAATGTTGAAGTTAGTAGCAGGAATTTCAGAATGATTTTTAGGTTTACACATTTAGGAGTACTGAGCCACCAACTAAGCTACTATTGGAAGTTGGTTGTTTGTTAGTAGTATAAATTGTTGGTCATTATTCATTTATCTTCATATTCTGGTTTTTGTCATAGTTTTGACATTTGTGCTGTCAGCCACCCAATTGATGTTTAAATAGTATAGGTTCCTTACTTGCTTGTTTTATCAATTGGACGTTGATTAAGTCGGTTAATTACATCGTGGAGAATCATGGCAGATAAATAAGCTATTGGATATTACTCGATCAGTTGCCAACGCAAACAACAATGATTACAGTACATTGGAATACTTGCTTGACCGACTAGAAGACCTAAAATATGCAATTCAAGAAAGGAAGGTGGATGCTCTTGTTGTTGAGACCTTCGGGAGACGTATTGAGAAACTATTGCAGTGAGTTCTATTATTATTGTAAATTTTCGTAAAAATGATACACTGTCCACAGAAATTAAGAGAAGTTTATGTTTTGATTTTAGTTCATCTTTGACCTCAGACGTCATTCTACTTCTAATTTGCATGTTTACTCAAACTCTACAGGGAGAAATATGTATTACTTTGTGGGCACATTGAAGATGAAAAAGTGGAACCATCCAATACCACAGGTGATGAGGACAGTTCAACGGAAGATGATACAAGTCGTAGTGTGCGTGCAAGCCCGATAAATACAGTGTCCAAGGATCGAACATCTATTGAAGATTTTGAAATTATAAAACCAATCAGCAGGGGAGCTTTTGGGAGAGTTTTCCTGGCCAAGAAAAGGGCAACAGGTGACTTATTTGCAATCAAGGTAAAATCTGTGTCCAATTGAAGGATAATAATGTCAAGTAATTTGCAGGAGATCTTCCTATTATTCTGCATATATGTTAGATGTTGAAACTAGCTGAAACTAACTCACACACTCACATCCATGATTCCGTCCATTAATTTATTCAAAATCAAAGTCTGGAAGCTTCCTTCTCCTGAATCTATCACATCTTATATATCAAAAACTATTCTCTATAAAAAACTAATGACCTGTTAGGTCTCAGAATTTTCGTTGTCTATTCTGTTGTTTGAACTATGTTCCCTGTCTTTCTGTCAAACCTACCAATCATATTGACTTTGCATTTTTTGCTATCTTTTCTGCCCATTTTAGGTTGTAACTCCGTTCCCTGAACTTTATCGACCATATTTTTCACAGGTTTTGAAAAAGGCAGACATGATACGCAAAAATGCAGTAGAAAATATATTGGCCGAGAGAGATATTTTAATATCAGTCCGCAATCCTTTTGTGGTTAGTCGATCTCTCCTCTTTTATGAATCAAGTTTAGGTTAATTGAAATTAACGGATATCACACTGTTAAAATAAGAAACAAGGCACTTCTAAGAAACCATACTAATGGATTATCTGGTGGTGAACAGGTCCGCTTTTTTTACTCCTTCACATGCAGGGATAATCTTTATCTGGTCATGGAGTACCTAAATGGTGGGGATCTTTTCTCATTACTGAGAAATTTGGGCTGCTTAGAGGAAGATATGGCACGTATATACATTGCAGAACTTGTAAGGACTAGTTTAATAGGCTTGCCAAACTTTGGCATCCTACCAACTTTTCCGCCGTTCCCAGAAATGGTATATAGATCTTATTTGTCTTGTCCTATCCAGGTTCTTGCATTGGAGTATCTACATTCATTAAATATCATTCACAGAGATTTGAAGCCAGATAACTTATTGATAGGTCCGAGCGGTCACATCAAGGTCAAAAATACTTTTATGCAGCTTAGTACTCTTTTTACTTGTTAATCTTTACATTATAAAAAAAAAAATAGTCTTTTTACTTTGTTGAAAGGTCCAAAAACTCGAACGTCTGAATTATTGTTGTTAACCTGAGTTGAATTTTAGGCATCGTTTAAAGGATTTGACAACATCTTCTGTGACTTTTATTTATTTTTAGTTTCCTAGTTCTCACAATCTAATCGTTATAATTACAGTTAACAGATTTTGGGCTCTCAAAGGTTGGTCTCATCAATAGCACTGATGACTTAGCAGGACCATCAGTGCCAAGTTCTGCCTTTCTTGGGGAAGATAAACCCAAGATGGAAGAGCAATCACTCAAAAGAGAACAGAGGCAAAAGAATTCAGTTGTTGGCACCCCTGATTATCTAGCACCGGAGATACTTCTCGGCATGGGACATGGTTTGGACTTGCATCATGATTGATCTTACATAGTCACAAACTACTCCCTCTTCCCAGTTTATGAAGCACATTGTCCCTTTTGGAACATCTGAAAATTTTGACAAACTTCTACTCTTGTGTCTCCATTACTAGCGTCAAGAATTCACATTTAAACATGTAACTTTTCACGTACAAATCAACTTTGGAAAACTATTCAGAAAGTTTTTTCTACTTTCACCTATAATATTCTTAAACAAAATCAACGTCTTAATCCACGCTTAGTCCAAATCGTGTCTGATAAGTTGGAGAGAGTTAGTGCATATGTTCTTATGCAAGTTGTTTCATTGTGATTTCAGCTAAAATAAATCTATTTTTTTCCAGGTGTAACAGCTGATTGGTGGTCAGTGGGTGTTATTTTGTTTGAGCTTCTTGTTGGTCTTCCTCCTTTTAATGCAGAACATCCTCAGGTATGCTTGCTGTATCCAATAAGACTACAGGACAACTCTGCAGTTTTTTCCTTTTGTAGAGATTATTATTTTTTTGGACGTTGTCATTGGTGATTGCCTTCCCTTGTTGCTTAAATTTTAAGATTTCAATGTTCATTATATATATATATCAACTTTATATTCTGATTAGATCAATATTAAATGCTTTTCTAATCTCATTGAACAAAAAATCTACTAATTAATTAACAACTCCTCTAACCAGAATTTTCCTTTCTCCTTTTGCAACCTTTAGACTAACAGCTAACTCTAGCCTACTTTTCCCGCTAAGATGGATATGACAGATTTGTAGTTCTGCAGGATGATTCATCCTCATTGTAGACTGTGACAGATAGGTTGACTTGAAGCATGAACTCAGATGATTGTGTGCATCTTTTTTCAAATTTTATGCTGAACCTCCTCTCTAATTTTCATAAAATTTATTGTTGAAGATGAGAAATATGTTAGATGTGGATGAGTGTGTTCTTTCCATGGTTATAACACACTAACGATGATGTTTGTGATTCTGAAAGGCCATAATGTAATTAATGTCTTCCTTCATGTGTGCATGGCTAATAAGAACAAATGAGCTGCTCCAGTTAGAATATCCACGTCGATTGTGGTTCTTTAAAGTTGAGTATCCTGTTTTCTTAAGTTGACAGTTCTGGTATTCTGTAATATTGTGTTATATAACTGAGTACGTTGTGCTAATTTTGTCATACATTCTCGACGGTAATACAATTCATTTTGAATGCTTTGGTTGTTAAGAATGGTCAATGTGGAACAGTTTGCTTTTCCGGAGATTTAATTCTTGGATTATGACCTATTGTATTAAACCCAGATTACTTCTCAAGGGCGCTTAGGTTTCTTTCCATTCTGTTGGTGCTGCTATAATAATTTTATGAATCTATTTAAAAGGCAAGATGCTTTTAACTTTATTTATTTATTCTGCATGTCATTTGAGTTTTGCAAAAAGGACTTCTCTGTGGATGGAAAATTGTTCTTTGCTCCGATTGGGCAACTTCTCTAAGATAGAAAACATTTTTTCTTCGACTTTTGAGGAAGTTTGTTAAACAATTTTGTTATGCATGTGTAAACATGTGGCATAACCTAATATCAAGCGCTTCTATTTTGTTGCAGCAAATTTTTGACAATATCATTAACAGGGACATACCTTGGCCTAAGATTCCAGAAGAAATGAGCTTGGAAGCATATGACTTAATTAACAAGTAAGTCCTGCAACAAAAGTCTTGGTTTTTGGTAATTATTAGAAATACTTGTGATTCTAACTTCGCAAAAGCCAACAAATTCCCTTTCATCTACCGTGGGAGTTATTATTTGCTTTCTAGGAAAATTACAAAAATAAAGGTTGATATTTTCCAGTTTCTTTCAATTGACTGAATAATCTATACTACTCATAAAAGTCTCAGTAGCTAGCATCAGGAAGGTACTTGGCACATGATTGAGAAGCTGCCTACTTCTGTGCTTAAATTCATTTTTGCTTTCTCTAGGTTGCTGAATGAAAACCCAGTTCAAAGGTTAGGTGCAACAGGGGCAGGAGAGGTGAAAATTCCCCATTACCAAGTCACACTGAATTCCAGCCACTTCTAAACTATGAAATGTAAAAGAAAATTCAAGTTTATTCCCTTTCACCTTCTTTATTAACAGGTAAAGCGACATCTTTTCTTCAGGGATATCAACTGGGACACACTTGCAAGGCAAAAGGTTTATTTCTCTTTCTGTCTTTCTCTCCATTCCTCCAAAGGATTTGGTCAGGAGGAACTTTTAATGCTATAATTAATTGTCTGACAGGCTACATTTGTCCCGTCTGCTGATGCACATGACACTAGCTATTTTATGAGCCGTTACATTTGGAATCCAGAAGATGAGAATGTCAATGGAGGTAGTGATTTTTATGAGTTGAGTGAGAGTGGCAGTGCCTCATGTAGCAGCAGTTCATACAGCAATCTACAGGATGAAGAGGTATAGATTTCTCTAATTTGCAGAGCATTTCTGTAGCTAAAATTTAATTACGACTTGGGCCACCTGGATTTCTGACAGAAGGATTACCGGTTTATACCTGTCTGCCCTTTGACCCTCTGATATTCAAAATAGATAAAATCACTCTACCCACAAAGTTCTGGTATATGTTGTTGGTATCCCGTTCTAACTCATAATTTGTCATGACAGGGAGATGAATGCGGTAATCTAGCAGAGTTTAGTACCCCTGCCCTGAATGTGAACTACTCCTTCAGTAATTTTTCATTTAAGGTAAGAAATGCTGCCTGACTATGATTCTATTGTTTGAGTAATGTACATGAAGATGGTGTTATCTCTGTTTAGTTGCTTTACATCTCTTTTGTGATGAATTTAGAGTATTGACAAGCACATTTGACCTGATAACTCTTGCTGTAGTTTGAGAGAAACTCTTGGACACGATAGCTTTGATTACTATATTTCTCTAATCAAATGTGCTAACTGACCTCTTCTCTCTGTTCTTCATTCTCCCCTCTCTCTCTCATTTGCTTCTCTCTTTCTTCTTTGGATGCTTCCAGAACTTGTCACAGCTGGCTTCTATTAATTATGATTTAGCCGGAAAGACTCCTAAAGAATCAGAGGAAGCTGAAAACCCATCTGTTTCTTGAGAAAAAGAGTTTACTGCTTCCGCAGTTACATGCTGCCTCACTTTGTTTCTAAGTGCCGGCGACGTTCTCCACAACGAAAATGTGATGGCATCATGTGGAATAGGCTTTATCCTCCACCTCAGCTAAGGCCTCCAGGTGAAGAGATGATTATTTGGTTAAAACCTCTGCCTCCTGCCAAATTGAGGATTGTGCAGCAGATTGTACCGCGTTGACATTCAGGAGGACCTAGGAGATGTCAACGCTGTGGAGAATATGTAGATGCCACTTAATTGCACCCTTCTCTTCTACTCAACCCCTTTTGTCATGGATTTTGTATATAAGTGGTCTTAATATGTTAAAATTTTGCAGTTTATCAGTGTTCAGGCCTTGAGGGTAACTGGCCGTTGAACCGCTGACAAGGCTTTTGGTTGTCCAAATAGTAGACATCTCTGGTGTTCCTGAGTTTGTCCGTGTCACTGGGAAGCCCAAGTTTAGATTCTCAAAATTGAATATCAAAAAGCCATAACCGAATTCTGGGGAAAGAAAAAAAAAGGCATAACCAAATCAGTTTTGGAGGCCATCAAAGTTGCTCCTCCCTTGCCAAGAACGTTTTCTTGATTGAAGTTGGAAGTTTCACTGGAGTTGAAGGGAGCAATCACTGTAATTTCCAGAAACTCTTCCAACTAATGAAGTACTATCTGATTCCTGATTGTCACTGCAGCAAAAAACATTTGCTGAGATTAGTTATTTAACAGTTATTGGTTAGATACTCATCTTGATATTCTTTTTCTTCTTCCCCTAGAATTGGTTGTTCCAATGGTAAGTGGTAGAGGTTGACGTCTTTCTGTTTTTTATTTTTTTATTTTTTTTATTTTTAAATTTCTTATTTTTGCAATATTTCGAAGAGAACGTGAATGACCGTATTAGACCAAGACATAAAGGGGAAATTAACGTGATGAATCTCGTAAATATTTATAAATTTTTTTAACACTTTTACTCTGTTTCTTCCCTAAGAAACTACGAAAGGAAAAGGCGAAAGTCATAGATGCCTCTTTAAATTTGGCACCAAATATCAGGTAAATACTTGAATTTTGTTAGTGATCATTTATATCATCATTTATGCCGAGTAAAGGTGCCTAACTAATCGCTAAGCAAAATTGGGGTAGTTTGGTATGGTGCATTAGATAAGCTAATGCATGCATTAGCTTTGTGTATTAATAATACATTGTTTGGTAGATATTTTTAACACATGCATTACTTATGCAAGCATTAGTTATACATCCTATTTGGTATTATCTTATGCATAACTAATGCATAGAAAATAATTGTATTAGCAATACAATGAGTTTTAATGCATGTATTAGCTTAGTTAAAGACAAAATTGTTCTTCAAAATTTATGCTTGATTAAAATATGCTAGTTAGTATATTAATACAAGTTCAAAATAATCCAAATAACGAGAAATAAAATTATATTCCTAGTAAATAAATAAATTCTTAGCATATTTTCCTTTTTTATAAATAAATATTTAATTTTATTTTACAATATAAGTAGACAAATAAAATATATTTTTAAACCTTTTCATCTAAAAACATTTCTCAACATATGTTTCTTTTAAAAAGCTAGAGTGTGGAGAAGTTTTAAGGGTATTTTTGTAAACAAACAATTCTTTTAGAAATTGTGCAATGTTTTAATACATCAAACTAAACAATGAATAAGAAATATGTTAGCATAACTAATACCAGTATAACTAATGCAAGCATAAGTAATACCAGCATAACTAATGCAAGCATAACTATTACCAGCGTTACTAATACACTCTATTCAGCATTGTTCTTATTCACTCTACCATAAGTAAGAACTTGGCCGTTGGTGTTAAATTTAAGGGGTTATTCATGAATTTTGCCAAAGCAAAAAAGAGCTTTTTAAAAGCTACCTTTTTTCCAAAAGTGACTAAAAGGACTTCAAAACTGGGGAAAAATTTAATAAGCTTCACAAAATGCAAAAAGCAAATTTCACTTTATTAGAAAAGCAAGTTTGAGTTTTATGAAACTCATACCAGACTGATATTGGGATTAAGAGGTATTGGAGAGAAAGTAATTTGTTAGTACCTTAAGATTAGGCATAGAATACCGACTTAATAAGAAAAGGTCATTCAACTTAGTAGTTGTAGTAATTTGTTAATACCAGCACTACCAAATTACTCAAAAGAGACAAAGGTCATTCAATGTAATTCGTGCAAGAAAACAATTTTATGGACAACTTAGAAACTTTTCTCAATTAGACCCACTTAAAGATTACTTTTTTGGTCTTTTCAGTAGTAGACACTAGACATCCTAAGGCTGATTTTGATCAATCGGTTACGATTATATTAACCCTAGGGCCTTAGGTCAGAAAAATTATTGAAGAAGCGGAGAGACCCAAACCCGATTTGGAAACGGTCCCGACAACTGTTGCAGCGTTTATGGGACTCTAACGTGCGCACAGGTATTGTTTATGTGACTCACTCACTTCAGTCGACGTGCTTTTTCAACACTGAAATCCAAACCCAGGAGAGAGAGAGAGAGAATCATTCCATTTTTTTTTTCCAAAAAAGAAAAGGAATAGGAGGATCAGAGATGTACAGGAGGCGTTTGACTTCACTCCCTCTCTTCTTTTCCCATTTTCACCAGGTATGTATTTTAACACAATTGATCCAATCTCTTTGGCTTTGCTGCTGCAAACCTCTCAATATTGTTGTCAATTTCTCTGGATATTATTATACTGTAAATAGGTGAAAAGAGCTGATCAGCTGAAGATTTATCAAGCTTTTTCTACTGAAATTATCAACCCGGTAATTCATTTTGTTTTTGTTGTTCAGTGCTATTGGAATTTTTTTTTTCTATTGCATTATTTTTAGCATTTCTTACGGTGAATTATTTTTCCTACGAAATGTTATTGACTCCTGTTTTTTTCTTTTCCTTTGTAACGCGTGTAGGTAGAAAGTGAAAGCTCTTCCACAAGAAATAGCCCTTTTGTCGCTTTTGTTTTGGGTAACTAAATTCACTTTTTAGTCTATTAGATTGCATTATTCAGACACTGTTTTTTTCTAGTTTATCTTGTCGCAATTTGGTTAATATCTCTAGGATTTTCAGTACATGGGTTCTTGATTCTAGAAAAGGCAGCTAACTAATTTCTGAATAGATAATCTATACATATTATTACTAGGTTCTGCCAAACTCGTTAAGGAGCATTGTAGCTTTGCCCCTGATTTATCTCTTCAATGATTATCCCAATTAAATCTTTTCTTAATTGTAGCTAGTCTGAGATAGATATCTCTCCGGCCTTGGAGTAGACCATGCTACTTTTTTGTTGTTGTTGATAATTATTACTACCCCTTGGTCTCAAACAAGTCGGGGCCGGCAATATGAATCCTCACCTATCACGATTCTTCATTCAAATCATCTCCTTCCTATATTGTTTGCTAAAGTATGTGTTGTTTCTCTTCTTCTTCATTTTTTTTTT
>MU779431.1:30955-42060 GCA_026770625.1 Nicotiana glauca | reverse complement strand
AGGGGGTGGGGTGGGGTGGGGTGGGTTGGTGAGGGTGAGAAAGGTTGAGAAGGAGCTTTGGAAAATATTTTCCCTTCTTTTGATAAGGAAAACATTTTCCTCCAATTGGAGGAAAATGAATTGATAAGAAAAATATTTTCCAAAATATTTAAGCCAACCAAACATGAGAAAAAAACTGGAAAATATTTTCCAGAAAATGTTTTCCTTCATACCAAACACACCCTATATGTCTGCAGGTTCCACATAACTTGGTGTGTCAAGATCAAATTTTATATATGTGTGACTATTTACCTTAAAAATGGTAATTACAATTAGATTTAATTTTGTGGTTCTAAAAATACGTGATTTATTTTAATGCTAGTTGTTATGCAATAGATGGTAAGTGTGAGACCAAAAAAATAAGACAAGAGCTTGAAAATAGTATGCTATGCAAACCGAGTGGGTGAGAATCGAGATCTCGAGCTATCCTATGCTAGGCCTCGAGATCGAGCTAAAACGTTAGGCTGTGGATGCCGATGAAGGACTAACAGTTCTAAGAGCTTTGATGAGGGCTCTTTATGATCAATAATAAGTAATAAATGAAGAACAATCAATCGGACGCAATAAATGTAAGCAATGTAATAAATATAAGCAATAAAATCAAGGGAGATTATGTTTAAGTTAGAGAGCAGAGAATGTTCTTGTTCTTGTATTGAATATCTCGTATCTTATAAAATGACAAGGGTCCCCTTTATATAGGAGGGGAATCCCAATACAGTACCTATGCATTTATTAAAAAGATTTGCAGCTGGTACATCTATTTTATGTCATGGTACGGACTTGCACTATTCTTATAGACTTGGTCAGCCCTAACCACTTGCCTGGAATCTCCCACTCGTTCATCATAGCCACCGATTTGTACTGCCCCGAGGTTGAGCATTAGGAACCCTCGGGGTCGAACCTCGAGCTAACATTCGAGGCTTCTGAAGACGAGCCGCGAACTGCCATGTGATCACTAAATTGGACTCTCCGGTTTTAGTCGCATACACATAGTCCCCGCGTTTCTTAGAGTGAAATGATAAGAAACGATTTTAACATCGATCTCCTCGAGCTTTTTACGATGATGTCATACTTATGACGTAAGCTTTCGTGATGACTGAAACATCCCATCGGTTCATCTTCCCAGCAGCATTTAATATACTGCCAGTTTATTTTCTCAAAAGCGATGATATCGCCGCCGATCCGTTTCCCAAAAAGCATTGATTGTGCCTGTCGATACGTTTCCCAAAGGCATTGATTGCGCCGTCGGTTATGTTACTGCCTTTCTATAAATGGAAGGTTACTTGAGCCATAATTCCACAAAGTCATTCTTCAACAGCCTTCAACCCTTTCTTCTCTTCATCCTCATCCAAACTCTTATTTCCATGGTTCAAGCCCATGACTATAAGGTCACACGATAATAATTTTGCTAGTTATGCCATGGTTCTTTTTTAGAGCTTCTCCCCACTGAGTGGGATCGTACTGGTTTTTTTTGTTGTTGGCCCGAAATAATGAGAGAGAGACTTAAAATTATTTCCGTATTAGAGGATATGTGGATCGTGAACTGCTGCTCATCTTTCTTAACTTCAACCTGGTGTGGCGCTTCACTCCTTTTGCTTTCTGTCACACCTCCTTTTGGCGCTACCGCACCCCGCGAGGGTATAATAAAAGGAGTTTTTCCAATTAAAGGACAATCGAAATGGAATTCGTTTATTAAGGGATTCAGAGTCGCCACTTGGGAGATTAACGGTGTCCCAAGTCACCAGTTGAGTCCCGAATCGAGGAAAAGATTGACTGTGTATTACAGTCCGCGAACCAGAAATCCGGATAAGGAATTCTGTTAACCCGGGAGAAGGTGTTAGGCATTCCCGAGTTCTGTGGTTCTAGCACGGTCGCTCAACTGTTATATTTGGCTCAATTATCTGATTTTATTACATGCTCAAACCCATGTGCATTTTTACCTTTTAATCGCTTTTGATTATTATTATTTTGTAAGAATTGCAACACCGTGAAAACACATCTCAAATCACGTCACATTAATGTACCCGTGGTTATTGACATATTTCGACTCCGTTGAGATTTGGATTTGGGTCACATAAATGTGCACCCGTATTTATGAAGATAAGATTATTAAAACCGCGCCTAAAGCGACTAACGTGTTGTTATCTTTTTGGGAAGGCCGTGAAATTTGCTAAACGACCCGTCCCGAATCTCTAAGTATTTTTCAATTAAGTAATTAATAAGGGCCCCGCAATTTGTATTTGGTTTGAAGAGGCTCGTCTCGTTTTTATTATTAAAAGGCCAACCTAAAGCAAACTAATTTATTTTTTTATTATTTGTCTCTAAAAGGCTAATTAATTCACGAATATAAATTCAGGCCTCGAATTCAAGTCCTAATTCAAACAAAAGGGGAAACCCTTTTAGATTGAACCCGTTACCTAATTCAAAATCCAATTTTATATTTATGATTTAATTCTCATGTTCCTAATATAACTTTAAGCAATCTTATGTTCATAAATTGACCCGATCCAGTCAATTGAACTGGGCAGCCTAGGTTCATGAAGTAGCCAAACTTTGGGCTAAAAAATGAGCCCAATTCCAAATTAAAGCACACAAATTGGACAACCTCCAGCTGAAACGTGTATTGGGCGTAACAATGGGTTCAAACCATTTACCAAATAATTAGGCCAAATGTCTATCGAGACTTACACAAACAGGCCTGATTTTTATCAATTGTAATAGGGATTGCAAATACTCAAATTAACAAGATGTAGACTATTTGAATTGCAACTTCTAGTTATGTCACTTATTGGACTCTTGTAAAGTTATCAGCTATTAGTAAGGTGACAAAACAGGTTGGATAATGATTTCATCAACAATAAGCATACTAACCTTTTATTTGATTTTAGTTAACATTACTGAATTAAACTATTGAAGTCGTTATTGAAATGAAAAGGAACATCACCATATGATTCCAAACTATTCTACACTAGACTTGTTATCATGGAAGGGATCAAACTTAGACTACAGTTTCAAAAGCTCAAATCAATTTCTTACATATTTCTACTTAATTGAATCCTGAAACATTTATTGGACACGCACTACTGATCTTCAACTGCCATTAATAATGCCAATTTCAAGTTTTAAACTAATTCAATTTAACTCATATGCTTATAGGACAACACCAATTCATTTTAACAATACAAGTAAAAAAAATAGTCCAATTACAATCGAATTTCAGTCTACTTATACAGCCTATAATCTCATTAACATTACTGAAGTATAGTTCATATGAGTCAACCAATAAGTGCAAAAAAAAAAACTAATTTTCTAACTGAACAATAGCATTAACAGACCAAGCACTAATATGCATTTTTTCATTATATAAACTTCAAAAAATGATCTTTTACATGTGAACACCACTTCAGCACTACTTGAGCTTGGGAATATACCTGGATAAGGGAATACAAGAAGAAGAAGGAATGATCAGCAGCAGCAATGACACAGCAAACAACAAACAGCAACCAACAAAACCTTAAGTCAATCCAGAAACAGCTCGAAACCCAACAGAAAAACCCACACAGTAATAGACCAGACTCAATTAAATCACCACACCTTCAAATGCCCTGAACACCCCAGTATAGAACAGAAAAAGAGAGGTTTGAACTATTTCTGACCTCAAGATCAATGTAACAGTAAAATTTTTGTCAAAAAAGAGACCACTTCCTTACTATTATGCTCTCCAAATACTCTCTTTAAACTGATTTCCCAATGTCTGTCTCGTTCTCTCTATCAGTATATGGTCGAACTTCCTCTGTATCCCCCAAATTGCTCTCTTTTATACCCACACTAAAGCCTTCTCCTCCAACTCTTAAAAGCACCCAACTTAATTAAAAGAAAAGAGCCCATAATATTCCCCTGAACCCTTACTAATTTATGTTTTATTCTTTTTAATCAAAAAGGCTATGGGCAGGCTATATTATTCAAGTTAAACCCCCATGCTACTGTGTTTCCCCATCCCACTACTAATGGATAAAATAATATCTTAATAGTATACTAATACTTTACTGCAGACCACTCATTAACTATAATTTTTTAACTCTTTCCAGTTCCCAAAATACCCCCTGATGTTCATGAATTTACTGTGATCTAACGGAATGAACTTAAGGCTCAAAAGTGATCCTGGGTTCAATTCACATCAGACCCTAAACCTATTATGTAACTCAGCCAACTCAAACAAACACTGAACTTAAGCTAGATCAAACAAAAAGATGAGAGATTCAGTGGTTCAGGGGATCAATACAAATACACACATTGAAAGCCTTTGAATTACTGCTCAGAACAACTCATAGGAACATCACATGTTCGTACAAGAGAATTACTGATATTGAATAGCTCGAATCATCTCAACAAAACAGAAGAAGGCAGAATCCCAAACAAAACTAAACAACCAAGACGAACTAATTGATGAAGTTATTTTGAATAATTCACACAGTCAGTAGTGATAATCGACAATAACCAGAAATTCTGATAAAACTAGACCAAATAAATGGTCCGATGAGAAGGAAGAGACAAAGTAACCAAGCAAACACAAAATCAATCAAATAAAACACCACTGAACCTAAAAACAGGGTAACAATAACTATAGAACAGAGGATGAATGAAGCTAGTTGACCAAACACAAATTACAACTAGCTTTAAACAGACCAAAAACAACAACAAAAGAATGGAAAATAAAAGGGAAATAGAAAAGATACCCGGAATCAAACCCAACGAACTCTGCTCCGTCAACCTTGACTCGAACTTTTGCCTTATGCTTGAAGCCGAAACGGGCCTTAATCGAGTGTTCTCAATTGAGAGCACACGATTAAGGCCGGCTACGACCTCAAATTTCTCTTCAGACCGATTTCCTCTCTTTTCTAGGGTTTTGATTGATTTAAGATTTGAGTAACTCGGGTTCTATTCGAACGATACTACCATGGTATTTGGGGCGAGGGTGGTCTGGTGGGTAATTGGGGTGAGTTTGGGGTTCATTGGATGAATTGGGGCTTTTGCTCGAATCTTCAATTGAAGATTCGAGACGGTCAGAGATGATTCGAGCTAAACGGGTAAGGGATTCGTTTTGAGGGGGTCAAGGTGCACTAGGGGTGTTAGTATGGTGGCCGTTGGAATAGATTAGGTTTTCTGTTGACTCTTCGATATGATATTCGAAAAAATGGGTTGTGATTCGAGGGAAGCTGATTAGGGGACTGGAATGGGGAAGTTGAGGGGAAGCTATGGTGTAATTTTGGGGGGTTTTGGTAACTGACCGCCGCCGTAGGCGATTTCCGGCAGGCGGTCCGTGGCGGAGTGAAGCGGAGGGAGACAATTTGTCTCTGAGGGCTTAGAGACGAAGAGGGTAGGGGTTTGGTTCATGGGGGCGGGGGTGGCTTTGGAACCTTATATACATGGAAGGGAAACAAATCTAAACCGTTCGATCAATTGCGATCAACGGCTTGGATCGATTAACTTATCAAAACGGCGTCGTTCAGTCATAATAGAGACCGGGTTGGTCTCTTATGTGAACGGGTCGGGCGAGATTAACGGGTAGGGGGATGGAATCTTGGCCGTTGGATTGATTCAATCCAACGGCCCTGATTAAGAATGACCATACGACGTCGTTTTAAGACGTCTCTGGACCGGGCACATGAGTGATCTGGGCTTGATTTTTGGTCCAAAAATAGTGGCCCAATTCGATTTTCATCACTTTTTCACTCTTTTCTTCTTTTCTTCTTTTCTTTCCTTTTCTTTTTAATTCCTAAATACCAAAATTCTTAATTTAAATTGCAAAACCGAAAATAACTTAGAAAAATATAAATTAACCCCTTAATAATTAATACACAATATTAAATACTAATTAAAAACAAAAACACACAATTATACATTAAATGACAAAATTACAACAAATACATATTTTTGTGATTTTCTTCTTTCAAAAACCAAATGGTTCAGTTAATTCCTAATTGTAAAAATAAAATCCTAAGTGCACATGCAACATGTATTTTTGTATTTTCATTAATTTTAACAAATAAACACGCAACGACAAATGCAGACAATAACACAAAATTCACAACAATTACAAACAAACAAAAATTTATTTATTTTGGATTTCTTTTGTAGTAATTCGTACAAGGCAAAAATCACGTGCTCACAGCTGCCCCTCTTTGTCCGGAAACACGAAGGGTTTTGGTGCAAAGATAAAGTGAGCGGATACGAGCGATTTTGCCCGTTTGACTACTCCGTGTGAAGCATTTTTTTTTGAAAGATTTAACCGGACCTTGGCTTCAAAGGTTTCCTACATATCCCTGGCTAAAAGGGAATCAGGTTAATGTAGTTCGGGAAGTTTTGGTAGCTGGGACTACCATGGGACCGCAATTTGCTGTTACTGCTGCTGCATGTTGTTACTACTGCTTTCCGACCTCCTTATTACACCATTTTTAAAAGGAAAACAAGAAGCTAGACTAAACTAAGGATTACAAGATCTTATCTATCTCCGACTTGCTCTTGTTGCCTTGCTTTCTGATTTGTGTAGTGGATTTTATGCTGGGGGCATTTTGTTGTAACCCTCCGCATTACTGCCTTCTGACTTGAACTTGAAATGTATTTCTCCGTTCTACAGGCGGGCTCCTGACTTCAACAGCAATTTAAGACAATGCAACCTCCATTCTCCAAGTGGGCTCCTGACTTCAACTGCAACTTTAAAATATGATTCAGCCTCCATTCTCCAGGCGAGCTCCTGACTTCATTAACAACTTGAAATACAACAATCTCCATTCTACATGCGGGCTCCTGACTTCATCAACAACTTAAAATTTAACAACCTCCATTCTACAGGCGGGCTCCTGACTTCATTAACAACTTTAAAATAACACCTCCATTCTACAGGCGGGCTCCTGACTTCATTAACAACTTTAAAATAACACCTCCATTCTACATGCGGGCTCCTGACTTCTTCAACTTAAGATATAATGCAGCCTCCATTCTCCAGGCGGGCTCCTGACTTCACCAACTCAAAATATAACAACCTCCATTCTACAGGCGGGCTCCTGACTTCACCAACTCAAAATATAACAACCTCCATTCTACAGGCGGGCTCCTGACTTCATCAACTTAAAATATAACGACCTCTATTCTACAGGCGGGCTCCTAACTTCATCAACTTAAAATATAGCGACCTCCATTCTCCAGGCGGGCTCCTGACTTCGTCAACTCAAAATATAACAACCTCCATTCTACAGGCGTGCTCCTGACTTCATCAACTTAAAATATAACGACCTTCATTCTCCAGCGGGCTCCTGACTTCGATTTTAAATTAAAATATAACAACCTCCATTCTACAGGCGGGCTCCTGACTTCATCAATATAACGACCTTCATTCTCCAGGCGGGCTCCTGACTTCGATTTTAACTTAAAATATAACAACCTCCATTCTACAGGCGGGCTCCTGAATTCATCAACTCAAAATATAACAACCTCTATTCTACAGGCGGGCTCCTGACTTCATCAACTTAAAATATGACGAACTCCATTCTACAGGCGGGCTCCTGACTTCATCAACTTAAAATATAACGACCTCCATTCTACAGGCGGGCTCCTGACTTCATCAACTCAAAATATAACAACCTCCATTCCACAGGCGGTCTCCTGACTTCATCAACTTAAAATATAACAACCTCCATTCTCCAGGCGGGCTCCTGACTTCATCAACTCAAAATATAACAACCTCCATTCTACAGGCGGACTCCTGACTTCATCAACTTAAAATATAACGACTTCCATTCTCCAGGCGGGCTCCTGACTTCGATTTTAACTTAAAATATAACACCTCCATTCTACAGGCGGGCTCCTGACTTCATCAACTCAAAATATAACAACCTCCATTCTACAGGCGGGCTCCTGACTTCATCAACTTAAAATATAACGACCTCCATTCTCCAGGCGGGCTCCTGACTTCGATTTTAACTTAAAAATAACATCCTCCATTCTACAGGCGGGCTCCTGACTTCTTCTGTGATTGCATCCCTCAAACTGGTGTTTCATTTCTCTGAAACCTGCTGGGGATAACACTGCTGGGGAATCCCTTTTCTTTTTTCCTTTTTCTTTCCCCTCTCTCCCTCTTTCAAAACTTCCTTCAAAACTTGTGTTTCGTTCCTCTAAAAGCTGCTTGGGGATAACACTGCCGGGGAATTTTCATTCCTTCAAAACTGGTGCTTCATTCTTCCGAAAACTGCTGGGGATGACATTGGCCTTCTGCTTTTTCTGACCCCACGTTTCATCCTTTTGTTCTGTCCGCTGGGGATACAACTTCCTTCATTAAAACTTGTTGTTTTCCTTCTTTCAGCACTGCTGGGGATAACACTGGTTCAGAGACCACTATCCTTAAAACTCGAATTATCTTGCTTCTCTCAAGATTGCTTTCTCTAAAACTTGTATTGCCTTCTTCCGTAAACTGCTGGGGATTCCATTTCCTTCAAAACTTGTGTTATCTTCCATCTTCCCCAAGTGGGTATTTGATTTCAAGAAAATTTTTGCAATGAGAGAAAATTTTCGCTGCCCCAGTTTGATAATCTTCTTTGTGGCCACGTCTTTCCGCCATCAATAACATTTCCTTTCCCTGCCTCAAATCAAAGAAAAATTTGTTAGTTTAAAACGTGATGAGTGGTCATGCCACTCCTGCTGGGGATGGTTTTTTCCTTTCTCTTTCCCTTGCTCTGCGTTCCCCAAAACTTATTTGCTGGGGATGATATCATTCCTGCTGCGGATGATTTTTTCTTCTTTTCCTTCCTCGCTCTGTGTTTTCCGACCCTCTTGGTCGATGATCTGCCAGGGATGCTCCTTCTTCCCGATGATCCTTATTCACAAATTTCTCAACTGCTGTTTTTCTGCTTTTCTCCATACTTTCCCTAAAATCCTAGACCAATCCATCATTTGGTATTGCAACAAACGTCTTTTCATTTTATTGCCTTATCTTGGGCATATTCACATTTTGCTTTGCACCATTTTGGCAACTGGTAGTAAGCTCTGAAAAATCCTTCTCAAAAACAAATTGCTGGAGAAAAAGTCTTTAAACTAAGAAATGAAAAGTGATGACTGCAAAGGATAGAAAAAGAAAAAGTCTTTCTGAATAAATGTTGGGGAGAAGAAAAAGGAAAAGAACTTATCTGAATGGTATAACCAATCCCAATGATCATGTCGTGCATTTCCGGATTAACCAACCCAGTCTGTTTATATCAATCAATCTTTCTGATGGGCTTACTTTGCTGGGGATAAACATGCACCCAATTCTTTGCCGAATGCGGATCCTTTCCGCTAATCTTATCTTGCCACCTCATAGTGCCCTTTGAGGGGTTTTCACTAATGAGACTCTCTTGTTTCTCTCAACTCCTGTCGCCCTATGGTGCCTGTGACAGTTTTCACCATAAGATTTTCTCATTTTGTTTCTCTCAGCTTTCGTCGCCTTATGGTGCCCGTGAAGGTTTTCACCGATAAGACTCTCTCATTTTATTTTTCTTTCTCAACTGGGGATTGGAGTGTTATCGATAAGATTCTCTCTACTGGGGATTCCTTTGGCTATCATTTCCTTCAGCTTATGATCCTTATTCAGTCGAGGATCAGTGTGCTATTCTCGGTTTTCATTTGCCTGACTCGGCACCTCTCGGATACTGATCGGGAGGTCTTTTTTGGACATCAATATGGGTTTTTGGGTGGGGCTAAAAGAAAAGGATATCAAAGATTCAAAATAACTTTAATGGGTAAAACATTACAACTCTTGGAATCACACTTTTTCCAAAATTAAAAACATAACTTCTGCCCCAGTTTTCTTGCTTGGGGGATCTTTGATTTTTGTTACACTATGACCGAGCCGTGAGGCGCCTACGTATCCTCTTTGAGGAATCAGGTCGAACATAGTTCACTTGATTCCTTTGTTTCTCTTGTGACTTTCCTTTTTGTTTTTGTTATTATTTTTCTTTCTTTTCTTTTCTCCTCTTTTTTTTTTTCATTTTTCATTTTTATTAATGATTCCAAGAGAGGGGTATGAAAGAATAAATAAGGCTCAAAGGGGGAAGCAAAGGTTAAAGTGTTTGGATAGAAGAAAGAATTGCCTCCGTCATTTCATTCTCCGATAAATGCCAAGTACAAACAAACAACAATTATAATCAAAGAAATTACACATAATATCTCTTGACTGCGTCAGAATTGATAGCCATGTCGATACATCTTCCCTCGACATCTGTCAGACACAAGGCGCCATTGTATAACACTCAGGTCACAATGAATGGTCCTTGCCAATTTGGGGCGAACTTGCCCTTTGCTTCGGCCTGATGTGGCAGGATTCGTTTCAGTACCTACTGTCCCACTTCAAATTTCCTGAGACGCACCTTCTTGTTATACGCTCTTGCCATCCTCTTTTGATACAATTGGCCATGACATACTATTGCCAATCTCTTTTCATCAATTAAGCTTAGCTGCTCCAATCGGGCTTTGACCCATTCGTCATCATCAATCACAGCCTCAGAGACAATCCGAAGGGATGGAATTTCAACTTCTGCTGGTATCACTGCTTCAGTTCCATATACCAACAAATAAGGAGTTGCACCTACTGAAGTACGAACAGTAGTGCGATAACCCAACAATGCAAATGGCAACTTTTCATGCCATTGCCTAGACCCTTCCACCATCTTCCTCAATATCTTCTTTATGTTTTTGATCACGTGGTCTTCCTGGCGCTTAGATTTTATGATCACATCATCTACGTACACCTCAATCTCTTTGTGTATCATGTCGTGAAACACAGTAGTCATTGCTCTCATGTACATTGCCCCAGCGTTTTTCAAGCCAAAAGGCATTACCCGGTAGCAATAAGTCCCCCACGGCGTAATGAAAGCTGTCTTTTCCGGATCTTCTTCATCCATCAGGATCTGATGATACCCAGCATAACAATCCACAAATGACCCGATCTCACGTCCGGCACAATTATCGATCAAAATATGAATGTTGGGTAATGGAAAGTTATCCTTTGGGCTCGCCCTGTTCAGATTGCGGTAATC
>MU779431.1:10426-30656 GCA_026770625.1 Nicotiana glauca | reverse complement strand
CATTCAAATTGGGCTTGGATTTCTCTTCGAACTGGCTTAATTCTCTGTTTATCTCTTCAAAGGCTTCATCCTCATCGTGTTCTGATTCATCATCATAATCGACCTCTTGTACAATTAATTCGGAATCAGATTGATTTTTTATACTAGGTTGAAGATCCGTTGTGCATGCCATGTTATTAGAACCAGTATAAAGAGAATTGTTCAGAAAGAGAAAAGAAGAAAACAAAATTAAAACAAAATAAGGAGAGAAAACTTTCACTTTATTAAAACACGGGATAACAGAGTTTCACACTTTTGCCGAATACAAAATAAAACAAAATTTGGATTACATCCTGGAATAATCCAGAAAACAAGAAAGAAAAATCAAAGCCTACTACCAAGACTCCCTCTGGGTAGGAAGAAGAGTAGCTGTCCAATTGTTGATATTGGCCCTAGGCCCCACAAACTGTATGTCTGCCCTACTGGAACCTTCTCCAGCTTCTATCACGTTGACGTCGGCGAATAGCCTTTCGAAACTCTGATTCAAATCTCCATCTAACCCAATCAGTGGTCCGAGAACCTTTGGGACCGACGACCTTCTGCTACCTGCTCTAACAAAGGATCTAGAGAGACGCGGCACCGGCTTGGGAAGAACCCAAACTTTCTTCTTCAATTTTCGAGCCCGTCTTACGTCTGCTACGGTAGGCTTGAATCATAGCCCAAAAGTGTCCAGATTCTTGGGCAAAGAAATTGGCTGGACAATACCCTTCAGATCAACCCCTAAGCCTTTTCCTGGTACAAACCCGCTGTTTAACATTTCTGAGGCTATCATGAAGGTGGCCGCTGTGATTCTGGGCAGCGGGAGGTTCTCGCCTTCAGAAATTTTGTCAACTGAGACTGCATAAAAAATCTGGTAAACCCAGGGACCTTTGTCGTCGTCGGTTTCTATGAATGGTACAATGGCATCACCCACAGTGCCTGTACCATCATCCCCGTGCACCACTATCTCTTGCCTGTCCCACTCAAATTTCACCATCTGGTGCAATGTGGAAGGCACTGCTTTGGCGGCATGAATCCAGGGTAGCCCCAATAGAATATTGTATGATACTGCCACGTCTACCACTTGGAATTCCATGGTGAATTCCACTGGACCAATGGTCAATTCCAGTATGATATCCCCCACCGTATCAATACCACCCCCATCAAAACCTCGAACGCAGACGCTGTTCCTGTGAATTCGGTCATGATCAACCTACAGCTTGTTCAGAGTAGTCAGAGTACAAATGTTGGCGTTTGACCCATTATCAATCAATACTCGGGTGACCACCGAGTCTTCGCATTTCACGGTCAAGTATAAGGCTTTGTTGTGTTCTGTGCCCTCTACTGGCAATTCATCATCAGAAAATGTCACACGGTTTACCTCGAAGATTTTGTGCACAATCCTTTCCAAATGGTTCACTGAGATTTTGTTCGGAACATGGGCTTCGTTCAGGATCTTCATCAGTGCCTGTCAATGGTTGCTGGAATGGATCAACAATGATAGCAACGAAATTTGTGCTGGGGTCTTTCTTAACTGCTCCATAATGGAGTAGTTTTGTGCCTTCATTTTCTTCAAAAACTCCTCCGCCTCTTCCTCCGTCACGGGCTTCTTTATCACCGCTGGGTTAGACCTTCTTAACTCTATGGGAGAAAAACAACTCCCCG
The DNA here is from genome assembly GCA_026770625.1 of Nicotiana glauca. Lineage (NCBI taxonomy): Eukaryota > Viridiplantae > Streptophyta > Magnoliopsida > Solanales > Solanaceae > Nicotiana > Nicotiana glauca. The sequence continues at coordinate 28,973 of MU779431.1, read as the reverse complement.
AACGAGTTAACCTCTGGGCTTCACATATTTCTTCCACAACCTCCTTCCCCTTGTACATTACCATCGCTTTACTGTAGCTCCAAGGCATGACTTTCTCGCTGCTTATCGGCATCTGCATTACTGGCCTGATAACAACTGTCCCTGTACATGCCGGCTTGCTTGGTACCCCTTGCACCGTTACTTTGACCGGTTCTGGATTCTTTGGAACAACAAGCGAAGTCTTCCCCATTACCACCACTGGCTTGACATACACCTTCTCCAACTGTACCTCTGCTTCCCCACCGGTCGACTTTTCTTTGGACTAGCACGGATCATCATCACCATCTGTGAGGGTTTCTTTAACTCCCCTCCTTTGTGCTCAAGCTCGATCATGTGGGTTTCGTGGTGTGCTGGCAATGGGTTCTGATTGATGTTTGGCACCTCTGGTGTCAATAAGATCTTGCACCGCACGTTTCAACTTCCAACACTTCTCGGTATCATGTCCGGGAGCCCCCGAACAATACTCACAGCTTACCGAGTGGTCCATATTTTTGGGAAGGGGATTTGGCAATCTGGGCTCAACAGGACTCAGCAAACCCAACTGCCTTAATTTGTGGAACAAAGTAGTATAGGTTTCTCCCAACTCAGTGAAGGTTCTTTGTTTCTGCACCCTTTCATTTCTGAAAGCCTGATTCCCCCGGAAACCTGTCCTTGGAGGGTTCCTGTAGGCCCTTGGTGGTGGATAGGTGTTTTGTGGAGGTGGGTATGTATTTTGTGGAGGTGGATATGTGTTTTGGGGAGCCGGCGCGCGCCATTGCGGGCGAGCCGGAGGCTGGGTGTATGCCTGGGCTTGATGGATGGAGAAGTGTGGTTCTTGTGGTGGGTAGTAGGGCTGTGGAGGGTAGTTTGGAGTGTGTGGGTAATTTGGGTGATGGGGTCTGGATTGGTAGCGAGGGGAAGGACCTCTTGATCTGGACAAATCACCTGCATCTACCGTTGCGACCTCTTCTCTTCTCTTCTTCCTGAGCGCACCTCCCGGGCCACTTTGAATGGCCTGAGTGGTTGCTTTAATTACCGAATAGCTTAGGATCTTATTGGACTTAAGTACCTCTTCGATCATACCGCCCATTTTCACCACCTCGTTGAAGGATTTGCCAACTGACGTCACCAAGTGACCAAAGTAAGTTGGCTCTAGAGTTTGCAGAAAGTAGTCCACCATTTCTCCCTCTCTCATCGGAGGATCAACTCTGGCTGCCTGTTCTCTCCACCGGAACACAAATTCTCGGAAGCTCTCTCCGGGCTTCTTCTCAAGCTTCAGCAATGTGAGACGGTCAGGGAAGATCTCAAGGTTGTACTGAAAGTGACCTGCGAATGCTTGTGCTAGGTCATCCCAGGTGTACCACCTGCTCGGATCCTGTCTTGTGTACCATTCCAGTGCGAACCTACTTAGACTTTGTCTAAAGTAAGCTATCAGCAGCTCATCTTTACCAGCCGCTCCTCTCATCTTGCTGCAAAACCCTCGCAGATGTGCCATAGGATCGTTGTGCCCTTCGTATAAATCAAACTTTGGCATCTTGAACCCGACCGACAATTGGACGTCAGGGAAAGGGCATAGATCCTTATAGGCCATGCTGACCTGGTTGCCTAACCCGTGCATATTTCTGAAGGAGATTGAAAAGCCGGCAAAGAGCCCAAAGCAGGACGAAGTGCTCCAGGCTTTTAAATTTTCAGCACTTCGTCCTGCTCTAGGCTCTTTGCCGGCTTTTCAATCTCCACCGGGACCTCAAAGTGGGGATTATAGGCATGTGGCTCGGGTGCTTTGAATGTTGGTTCAGAGGGGTAATATTGGTTATCGTGAGCCTGAAATAGCGGCTCACTAGAAGATCTTTGTAGCGTGGCTGGTGGGGGTGCCACGAAAATAGGAATATTTGGTGGGGGAGGGTTTTGATTGGGTGGTGGAGCTTGGGGATCATAGGGATTTCTTCCCTGATAGTAGTGGTGACTGGGGAAACTTGTCGAAGGGCCGGGGGGAGGGTATTCCGGCGTGTGTCCTGGTGGGAGAGTAGGAGTAATGGGTGGTTCAGGCCCCTTTTGTACCCTAGCCAAGGCTAGCTGCATTTCGTTCATCTCCAGTCTCATTTTTTCCATTTTTTCCATTGCTTCCTTCAGGAGCTAACTTTCCGTTCTTTCCTCCTCAACACTTTGGTCTGAACTAGTCATGCTTTTCAGTATGGGCCCTTTAGATCTTGTTTGATAATGGTATGGTGCCAGTACGCTTTTAACAAACTAACTGGAATTGGAATTGGGAAAACAACAAACTTGTCAGCGTTAGAGTTTTAACAGATATTGCAATTGCATGTTGGGGGATGCAATGTTCTTAAGCAGTTAATCATTTCTAACATGTTTTTGCCCCGACCGCATGCATCATCCCGGCTTATTTTATTTGTGCCTTATTTAAGTATTAGAAACTTTCCTTTATTTGCCTTCTTTTCTCTCTTTTACTTTCTTTCTTTTCCTTTCTTTTATTCACTTTGCCTTTTCTCTTTTTCTTTTAGTGGTTTATAGAGAATCATGACCGGATCCGATGAGGATTACCTACGTATCGCGATGCCACGCGAATCAGATCATATCGTAGTTCAAAAGGTAAAAGCAAAAAATAAAAGAGAAATTTTTTTGGGTTTTCAATTTTTTCATTAGTACTGAATTACAGAAGACCTGAAAACATACTTTTTAAGACTTTAAGGCTCGAGACATGCCTTTTCTAGGAATTTTCAAAAATAGACTCGAAACATGCGTTCTAAAAAACAAAATACAGACTCGATATCCAGACTCAAAAGGAAGTACAATCAAGAGAACATTAATGCCTCCAACCCTGCTCCTGGAACACCTTCTGGCCTTGCAGCAGGCCTACTTGCTATATCTTCTTGGAGCTGATAGAGTTCTTCCATTATCTGCCGGACGAAGATCATTATGGTGGCAAAAAACATGGATCTCGTCATGTCTTCACACTCGCCGCTCTTCATCGCGATGTAGTTGGCCATCTTGTTGACCCTGCCTCTCATGATGCCTTTTTCTCGCAGTAGGCGATCGATCTGTTGGGATATAGCCTCCAAGACCTGAGTGGCAGTGTTATTTTGCTCTTGCAAGTGGCGCAGATCTGCTTCCAACCGGTCCATTATGGCATAACAATGTTCCCTCTCGGCTTTGAACCTCTTAGATTGTCTAGTTATCTCACCTTCTAGGTTGTCAATCGTTGTTTCCCAACCTGCGGCCCCTTTTTCATATCTTTCTTTCATCTGCTGAATGATGTCCCTCGGCCTCTTTTGTCAATCTTTTTTGTGCGTTTTCTAGTTCAGACTCAGCTTTCTCGAGGCCATCTTCATAGTCACACACCTTTTTAGTAAAGTTATAAATGAGCCTTCCATCTTTCTCGCTTCGGCCCGGATTCTCAGCGGCTATCTTCAACTGTCGAATCTGGGCCCTGAGAGCCTCGTTTTCTTGAATCAATCTTTTTCTTTCTCCCTCGGCCTCTTGTGCTTGTAAACCGTTGTTGAAGGTGGCATTTCTCAACTTTTCTCGTAGGTCGCAGATGGTGGCCCAATATTCTCTTTCCTTTTTTCCCCAAGCTAACCTTTCTTGAATTTTGTCATTAAAAGCTTGAATGTGGGGCCTTTTGGCAGGCCTAACAGGTTCGGGCTCTGGTTCGGGTTCCAGTTCATGGTTCACATGAAAGCTCCTCTTAAACCACGCGGCATAATTGGGATCAACCTCAACTTTAGTCGGGTCTGGTACCAAGGTGTTACTTTTTAGATACCGACAATAGTGCCAATCGCTTTTCACCAAAGCCTCGGGGATCGTTGCCTCTGGATGTAGTTCGATGACTTGAGTGCTCAGGTCTAACTCCTTCGGTATCACCTGATATCTTCCAAGTTGTCTTAACACTCTTTGTGGCGCATACGGTTGTATACTTCTCGCTCCTATCACCATTAGATAGCCTTTCGAAGCAGTCATGTAGATGATCTCCGTTATCGGGAGCCACCCTATGGTCCATTCAACTTGATCTGCTCTCAATCTTTTCAAATAGGAAACCCATGCTTCAAACCCCTCCGGTGGTTTGTAATCTTCCACCCTTTCCTCATATTTCATGATGAAATTGTTCCCATCTGAGGCATGTCTCATGAATTTAGGGTGATGGCGAATGTGTTCGATCATCCACATATGAAGGAGAATGCTACAACCTTCGAAAAACTGGCCCCCAGATTTGCACAAAGTTAATGCCCGGTAAATGTCTGACAACACTAATGGGACAAGAGTGTGATCTTTCTTGTCGATGAGAACCTGTGTGATCATGGCCATACGAATATCTATTGTGCCCTCAGAATTTGGAAACACCATGATTCCCAAGAGCACTACAATGAAAGCAAATCATCGGTGAATCTCCCATGTGCCTTTGTTCTGTTTGTTACTCAAACCCTTCTCATGTGTTTCAAATCCGGCTAAGTGTCCGAATCTATAATACAAGAAGTAAAACGTACAACTCCCATTGCTTGCGCGGTTGTTGCTCATTTGCTTGCTAATTTTCAAAAGATCGAAGAATTTGTGTACTGAGGATTATTTTATGATTCTTCACAAGCTTGTCCGTTCTTTTAACGAAAATAGCCTTTCGACACTGAAAGATACTCTAAGGCTATCTCGGCAAGAATGGTTTAAAACACTACCGAAGTTGCCTCGGTATATTTTGACCAAAATCCAAACGACATTTACCTGCATGCTGACTCTTTTTCTGGTTTTCAAATTAAAAATAAAAGACCTGATTTTCAAACACGGCCTTTTAGCACCTCGAGGACGAAGCTTTTAAGGCTGTGTGGGTTAACAGGTCAAAAATCCAAAATAACCAAAAATGGCCGTTTATGCAAAGTTAGCCTTTCGGCGTTCCTTTCGGGAACATTCGACTATTTTTGACAAGAACTGCATGACTTGACTTAATCATGACGAAAATTAAAATTTTGACGTTTTTGGCTATTTTTGCAAAAGGGGAGGTTGGACCCGATGAAGGTTGCCTACGTATCTCACATCCGGTGATAATCAAACATGCATAGTTCGCCAAAGAAAATGGACTAAACTTGAAAATAAGACTCTTCTCTTTTGTTAAAAAAAAACTTTTTTTTTCAAAATTTCGGCAGAGTCACGACACTACTTGGGCATTGGTTTCATAAAAAATGAGTAGTGATCTCTCTATACTGCTATATTTATTTATTTTTTATAATTTTCCAGTATTTCCAATTTTCAGAAGCCGGTCAGCATACAAGTCTGAAGCAAATAAATGCATAAAACAAATAGGATGCAGCAGGGAGATCTTTTCACTTCAGGTTGCTTGTCCTAGACGGACCCAACCCCTGTGTTGAGTCCCCTAAGTCAAATGCACATGATGCAAATAAACGTTCCTACTAGGGATCCGGCATGAAGTTTTGTTTTACTAGGTTTAAAAACCTGGGGTTTTGGTCTAGAGTTGGGGAACCCGAGCGGACAACTGGGGCTGATGAGGGGGCGAAGTACCGGGAGCACTAAAGTCTGTCCGGCCTTGTCGCTTGGCCAACCTCGCTCTATTTGGTATAATTTTATAAAAAGCGGGCTACGCGAACGTATGCACCATTTTTAGAAAAATCAGAAAGAAAAAGGGTTTCGTAGCAGTTTATATATACAGTTCAAATAATATCAAAGCGGTAATAAGCAACATTTTGCACATTAAATCCAAAAAAATGTAATAAACATCAGATAATAAAGAAAGCCAAATACAAAAATTATTCTAAGCTCGAATTTCTAACCCTGAACCAGTGGTTCTGGGTTATTAGGTCCCCAACAGAGTCGCCAGAGCTGTCACACCTCCTTTTGGTGCTACCGCACCCCGCGAGGGTATAATAAAAGGAGTTTTTCCAATTAAAGGACAATCGAAACAGGATTCGTTTATTAAGGGATTCGGAGTCGCCACTTGGGAGATTAATGGTGTCCCAAGTCACCGGTTGAGTCCCAAATCGAGGAAAAGATTGACTGTGTATTACAGTCCGCGAACCAGAAATCCGGATAAGGAATTCTGTTAACCCGGAAGAAGGTGTTAGGCATTCCCGAGTTCTGTGGTTCTAGCACGGTCGCTCAACTGTTATATTTGGCTTAATTATCTGATTTTAGTACATGCTCAAACCCATGTGCGTTTTTACCTTTTAATCGCTTTTGATTATTATTATTATTTTGTAAGAATTGCAACGCCGTGAAAACACATCTCAAACCACGTCACATTAATGTACTCGTGGTTATTGACATATTTCGACTCCGTTGAGATTTGGATTTGGGTCACATAAATGTGCACCCGTATTTATGAAGGTAAGATTATTAAAACTGTGCCTAAAGCGATTAACGTGTTATTATCTTTTTGGGAAGGCCGTGAAATTTGCTAAACGGCCCGTCCCGAATCTCTAAGTATTTTTCAATTAAGTAATTAATGAGGGCCCCGCAATTTGTATTTGGTTTGGCGAGACTCGTCTCATTTTTATTATTAAAAGGCCAACCTAAAGCAAACTAAATTTTTTTCTATTTTTATTATTTGTCTCTAAAAGGCTAATTAATTCACGAATATAAATTCAGGCCTCGAATTCAAGTCCTAATTCAAACAAAAGGGGAAACCCTTTTAGCTTGAACCTGCTACCTAATTTAAAACCCAATTTTGTATTTATGATTTAATTCCCATGTTCCTAATATAACTTTAAGCAATCTTATGTTCATAAATTGGCCCGATCCAGTCAATTGAACTGGGCAGCCTAGGTTCATGAAATAGCCGAATTTTGGGCTAAAAAATGAGCCCAATTTCAAATTAAAGCACACAAATTGGACAACCTCTAGCTGAAACGTGTATTGGGCCTAACAATGGGTTCAAACCATTTACCAAACAATTAGGCCAAATGTCTATTGAGACTTACACAAACAGGCCTGATTTTTATCAATTGTAATAGGGATTGCAAATACTCAAATTAACAAGATGTAGACTATTTGAATTGCAACTTCTAGTTATGTCACTTATTGGACTCTTGTAAAGTTATCAGCTATTAGTAAGGTGACAAAACATGTTGAATAATGATTTCATCAACAATAATCATACTAACCTTTTATTTGATTTTAGGTAACATTACTGAATTAAACTATTGAAGTTGTTATTGAAATGAAAAGGAACATCACCATATGATTCCAAACTATTCTACACTAGACTTGTTATCATCGAAGGGACCAAACTTGGACTACAGTTTCAAAAGCTCAAATCAGTTTCCGACATATTTCTACTTAATTGAATCCTGAAACATTTATTGGACACGCACTACTGATCTTCGACTGCCATTAATATTTCCAATTTCAAGTTTTAAACTAATTCAATTTAACGAATGTAACTACACAACTCATATGCTTATAGGACAACACCAATTCATTTTAACAATACAAGTAAAAAAAACAGTCCAATTACAATCCAATTTCAGTCTACTTATACAGCCTATAATCTCATTAACATTACTGAAGTATATTCCAAATGAGTCAACCAATAAGTGCAAAAAAAAACTAATTTTCTAACTGAACAATAGCATTAACAGACCAAGCACTAATATGCATTTTTTCATTATATAAACTTCAAAAAATGATCTTCTATATGTGAATACCACTTCAGCACTACTTGAGCTTGGGAATATACCTGGATAAGGGAATACAAGAAGAAGAAAGAATGATCAGCAGCAGCAATGACACAACAAACAACAAACAACAACCAACAAAACCTTAAGTCAATCCAGAAACAGCTCGAAACCCAATAGAAAAACCCACACAGTAATAGACCAGACTCAATTAAATCACCACACCTTCAAATGCCCTGAACACCCTAGTATAGAATAGAAAAAGAGAGGTTTGAACTATTTCTGATCTCAAGATCAATGTAACAGTAAAATTTTTGTCAAAAAAGAGACCACTTCCTCAGTATTATGCTCTCCAAATACTCTCTTTAAACTGATTTCCCAATGTCTGTCTCGTTCTCTCTATCAGTATATGGTCGAACTTCCTCTGTATCCCCCAAATTGCTCTCTTTTATATCCAAACTAAAGCCTTCTCCTCCAAATCTTAAAAGCACCCAACTTAATTAAAAGAAAAGAGCCCATAATATTCCCCTGAATCCCCACTAATTTATGTTTTATTCTTTTTAATCAAAAGGGTTTTGTCTCGAGGAGGGACTTTTCGTTAGAGATACCTCCCAATGTTACAGGCCATTCGGAGCATGCATCGAGGTCAATTTCATCAATAGGATAGGGATACATTGAGGCATTGAGGAGAGACTGCAGATGTGGAGAAAATGTGGTACTGCAGGTACCTTTCTTGGAAGAGAACATCATGGCTCGTGCAGGTTTTTTTTAATGTATACACGTACCCCTTCACATTGGGCCCTCTTGATAGAGTCGTTCTTGACTTCTGTCGAAGATATCGGGCTACCCTGATATAGGTTCACCCGTCGTTCTAGAGGATAGCATTGATGATGAGGTTATTTACGGAGGAAGCCGAGCTCGAGTTTACCCTTAGCCATCTTATCAGATTGTACCAGCTCTTTTATTACCGAGGCCTGATAGCTTTACGATATTGATCCACCAGTCCCTTTGTTACCAACAATGAAGAAAATGAGGACCGAGGGTGGATGAGTCAATTTGTCCGAGTGCGGACTGTCGATATTATTCCTGTGGAGCTCCTGCCATTTCTTGAGAAATGAAATTTCACACGTAAGTGGTACACTTGTGTTTTTATCATTTTTTGTTCATGGTGGAGGCAGATTCCGTAAAGATGCCTTCCTTTTCCCTTTTTACAACAATTCCGTAGATGCCATACGAGGTCCCCGACCTGGTGGATTGGACTTGGAAGCTGGCAGCTCGCACGACCTTCGATGGGCGTAAGTGGCGAGACCCGTCAAAGGGTAGATGGGAGGCAAAATACCACGGTAGTTGTTTTGTGGTTCATTCCCTTTGAAAGGTACTTTCTTTTACGTGTGTTAACTTCGTCACCGTAGGCATTAGAGAGTTTCCTGAGTTGAGACCGTGCCCCCTTGGAGAGGAGGAAGGATCGTCGGCTTCGGGGTCGAGGAATAATAACCAACAGAAGGAATGCTTGAAGGGCGAAGGTGCTTATAGCGAGGCAATCTCTGCCCGAAGGCTCAAAAAAGATGTATCAGTTGATCCTGCAGCACCCGAGGCTTCTAACCTCGGAAAAATGGTTCCTCTTTTGCTGCCGTCTTCTTTTCCCGTCGAGTACTTCGAGGGATAAAGATGTATGCCGCCTTCTTCTTCTCCCGTCAAAGTTACTTCGAGGGATGTTCGAGGACAGGGGGGCCTAAATCAAGAGGGGTCTCGATAGATCCTATCGAGAGCGGTTCGACTGGGGCCTATGATACCAGGCTAGTAGAAGTATGTTCAACCTTTAAGGAGGCTCAGTGGCTCTGCTCTATGGTGAGTTTGGTTGACTTTGTTGGTTCTTCGGCTTTGCATTATCATTTTCTCACCGAGATTCTTTTCATAGGTCTCTGACAAGCTCAAGTCCAAGCTGCTCCATTGTGAAGCCAAGTTGCGGAAGGCCTCAGACGGGGAAAAATCCCTCAGGCTCCTTTGCGATAAAAGGGCAAATGAGTTGATACACCTTCGGTGCGAGATGAATTTACACCTGAACTACGAAAGACGCCTTGATAGACATGTAACCTTTGTTTAGAGAGGATGCATGTTTCTTCTTCTACCCTCGGAGATTAATATTTTGGCACTTTAGTTGTAGAGTAAGACGGAGGAACTGGAACGTCTTTGGGGAGAAGTTGGTTAGACCAAGTACGAGTGTAATAAGCCATGGGCTCAGATATATGCCCTAGTTGTGGCCAAGAAGAATGCTTTGGCCGAGGCTTCTACCCTCGAGGTGCAACTCCGGAATGCTCATGAAAAAAGCTCCATCCAGATGAGCAAGATTGCAAAGCTTGATTTTAACCTTTTGAAGATGGAGGCCGAGGTCGGGAACACCCGGGATAAAGCTGAAGAGATTCGACTAAGGTCGATAAGAAGGTGGACAACTATTAAAAGATGCTGTCGACACTCGAGCCGAGTTGAGAGTGGCTTTCGATCGAGAGAGCAGAAACAGTGAATATGCCATTGCAAATCCTAAAGGGAAACCCTTGAAGATATCCATGCTAGGGGCTTCGATCTCTCGGAAGATATGGAGCAGGCCAAGGCGGATGAATATGATGCCAACTTCCTTGTGTCCAATGCTGAAAATAATGAGGAAGGGGCCGATGGGGCCTCAGTCCCTGAGGGGAGAATTGACTAGGTCCTTTCCGATTCTGCGTATAATGCTTTTAGAGAACATTGTAAATGAAGCCTTGTGTTATTTCACATACACATATGAAAGAAGCCTTTAGGTTTTTCCCCTTCATGAATTTTTCTTTGCTTGTGTATGTCTTTCTTTGTCTTGAATTTTAACGTTTGTCAATGATTAGCCAGATGAATTATCCTTTGAGGTGGAACCCTTAGGTTTAAAAATCGTCCCTAAGGCTTGTTAGGCTGGCCCGTAGGCTTTTACGCATTTGTCCTTAGGCGCTTTTTAGCTAACCGCTTTCGGGCTCAGTTTTCGAGTCAGCTTTCGACTCGAGCTCATCGGCCATTAGGTTTTTTAATTTTAAAGCTGGCTCTTAGGCTCTTACGCACTGGGTCGGCACGACCCCTAATATGGGCTGGCGCTTAGGCTCTTACTGTCATGACCCCAAATACCCCGGTCGTGATGGCGCCTATCATAGTACTAGGCAAGCCAACCAAACATTTACCACAATGAAATCTTTTATAAAAATTCATTTTCTAGTATCGAATAAGTCTCAAATTTGTCATATGAAATAGATGAATAAAACATAATATGCAGAAAACCAGTACAAAATACCAACACAGCCCAACAAATCCGGTGTCACTAGTCAAGAGCCTCAAAATACAACTCAAAACTAACTGAATAATACATCATAAGTATGAAATAACAAAATACTAAGATAGGAAGGAGGAAAGCAGGGTTGTGAAAGCTGTGTAGCTACCTTGCGATCTCCGGAAATACTCTAAGAGTGCTGGAAGCTCTCACTCTGATGCACGAGCACCTGGATCTGCACATAAGGTGCAGGGAGTAACGTGAGTATGCCAACTCAGTAAGTAACTAAAGTACGTAAAGTTTGAGTGCAGTGACGAGCATTTAAAAATCATATATCAGGAAATCTCAACAGAAATATCAAAACAAAATTTGCAATTCAATAATCAATTTAACTCTTAAAAACTTAAGTCTCAGTTAAAAATCCTTCGAAACATTTATTCAACAATTTCGATAGAGTCTTACTAAATAAGAAGAGTGAAAACAGAGAAAACATCATAAATAAGCCCCTTGGGCAAGATATCACTCATAAGTATAGCCCCTCGGGCAAACCTCTTAGTCACTCGTGACTCAGCTCCCGTCACACAGTATTCACACTCAGCACTTTGCCTCAATAAATATCTCATAGTATTCATAATAATTGTAATCGCTGCGATGTGCATCCTGATCCAATATATATATAGTAGACTACACTCACTGGGGGTGTACAGACTCTGGATGGGCTCATACAGCTCAAGCATCATATCTCTGCGGGGCGCAGCCTGATCCAATACATATCACTGCGGCGTGTAGCCTGATCCATATAAGTAAAGCTGCGGCGTGTAGCCCGATCCATATAAGTAACGCTGCGGCGTACATCCCGATCCATAATATATACATATAAGATCGCTGCGGCGTGCAGCCCGATCCATATTGTATATATATAATCCTCACCATTAGGTCCTCAACCTCTCTCAGCCATTTACCACACGGCCACTCAGGCATATCGGTGAAAATCAGGGAACTCAGCCCAAACAGTTTTCATATTTTAAGAAGTATAGTAATAAAACCGATTTTAAACAATAAACGGGTAAAATCCCTACCGGTGCACGCCCACACGCTCGTCATCTAGCATGTGCGTCACCTCATTTATAAAGACAATACGAAATACCGGGGTTTCATACCCTCAGGTCCAGATGTACAATCATTACTTATCTCAAACCAGATGAAATACTCCGCGACACCCTTGCCTCTTGACTCGGACTTAACGTGCATCGAATCTACCCAAAATCAGAATCATAACATTAGAATATGCTAAGGGAATGAAGCCCGTGCGAAAATAATCAAATTACAACACAAATCCCAAAATTGACCAAACCTGACCCCCAGGCCCATGTCTCGAAATCCGATAAAAATTACATCAATAAAATCCTTATCCTCCCACGAGTCTATACATACCAAAAATACCAAAATCCGACCACAAATGACCCCTAAAATCCATAGATTAATGTCTCCAATTTCCAAGCCCTAAACCCCTAATTTTTGCTACTAATTTCCATAGATTTCAAGCTTAATCAGTCAAAAACCATCATAGAAACAAGTTTAGGGTCCAAATACCTTACCTCCACGAAATCCCCTTGAAATCCCTCTTCAAAATTCTCCCTCAAGCTCAAAACCGTATATGAAAATGGTGGAATAACCAAAAACTCGCGAATGAGGTCTTATATACTTTCTGGCCCAGGGTTTTCGCACCTGCGGAGCCGATTCTGCGGCCAGACGACCGCTTCTATGGTTTCCACTTAAATCCTCAAAACCGCACCTATGGTCTCGCAGGTGCGACCTAACTTCCGCACTTGTGCCTTCAACTCTTCTCACCCGATTCCGTATTTGTGGCTAATAGTCCGCTTCTGCAGTCCCCAATCCGCAGGTGCGGTTATGACAAAATTCAGTAGCTTCAACTACATATTTCCAACTCCAAACTCCCCGTCAACCATCTGAAATCACCCCGAGGCCTCCGGGACCACAACCTAAAGCACGAACAAGTGATATACCACTATAAAAACTTATACCAATCTTCGAAGCACCTAAAACAACATCGAATCAACAAAATAATATCGGATTCAAGCCTAAGGTTCCAAAAACTTCTAAATTCTGCTTTTGATCAAAAAGTCTATCAAACCTCGTCCGAATGACCTGAAACTTTGAACACACGTGAAATATGACAATACAGACCTACTGCACTTCCAGAATTCCATTCCGACCCCAATATCAAAATTTCCACCATCAACCGGAAAAACGCCAAAAATCCATTTTCTCCAATTCAAGCCTAAATCTACTCCGGACCTCCAAAACATATTCCAATCATGCTCCTAAGTCTCAAATCACCTCCCGAACCTATTCGAATCATAAAAACCAAATTCTGAGATCGTTTGCTTACAAGTAAACTTCTGGTTGACTTTTCCAACTAAAAGACCAACTTAAGAGACTAAGTGTCTCAAGCCTTTACAAAGCCATTCCGAATTCGTACCGACTAACCCGATACCATATAACACAGATGAACAAAGCATAAAGAAGTAAAAATGGGGGGGGATAGGGGGAATGGGGCGGTAACTCATGAAACGACTGGCCGGGTCGTTACATCCTCCCCTCTTAAATAAACGTTCGACCTTGAATGAGTCAAGAAACGTACCTGAAGCCTCAAATAGGTGAGGATATCTGCTCAGCATATCCCGCTCGGTCTCCCAGGTAGCCTCCTCCACGGGCCGACCTCTCTACTGCACTTTCACTGAAGCTATATCCTTTGATCTCAGCTTTCGGATCTGACGCTCCAAAAAAACTGTTGGCTCCACATCATAGGTCAAATCACCCTCTAACTAAACCGTGCTGAAATACAGAACATGAGACGAATCACCAATATACTTCCAGAGCATAGAAACATAAAATACCAGATGCACACTCAACAAACTGGGTGGCAAAGCAAGCTCATAAGCCACCTCCCCAATCCTCCGAAGCATCTCAAAAGGCCCAATAAACTGAGGACTCAATTTACCCTTATTCCCAAATCACATAACACCCTTCATGGGTGAAACCTTCAGTAGAACCTTCTCCCCAACCATATAGGACACATCCCAAACCTTCCTATCAGCATAACTCTTTTGTCTCAACTGCGCTGTACGAAGCCTCTCCTAAATCACCTTCTCCTTGTCCAAAGCATCCTGCACTAAGGCCGCACCCAAAAGCCTGGCCTTACCCGACTTGAACTATCCAACTAGAGATCTATACTGCCTCCCATATAGAGCCTCATATGGAGCTATCTGAATACTCGACTGGTAGCTGTTGTTATAAGAAAACTCCGTGAGCGGTAGAAACTGATCCCATGAACCACCAAAGTCAATCACACAAGCATGCAACAAGTCCTCCAATATCTGAATAGTGCGCTCAAACTGCCCGTCCGTCCGAGTGTGAAAAGTTGTGCTCAACTCGACCTTAGTAACCAACTCTCTCTGCACGGCCCTCCAAAACTGCGAAGTAAACAGAGGTCCTCTATATAAAATGATGGAAACTGGGATACCATGCAAGCGAACAATCTCTTGGATATAAATATCTGCCAACCGCTCTAAAGAATAGGTAGTACAAATAGGAATGAAGTGCGCGTACTTGGTCAGCCGATCTACAATCACCCAAATAGCATTGAACTTCTTCAAAGTCCATGGGAGCCCAACTACAAAGTCCATGGTGATCCGCTTCCACTTCCACTCTGGAATATCCATCTCCTAAAGTAAGCCACCCGATCTCTGATGCTCATATTTTATCTGCTGACAATTGAGACACCGAGCTACAAATCCCACAATATCTTTCTTCATCTTCCTCTACCAATAATGCTATCTCAGATCCTGATATATTTTTACGACACCCGAATGAATGGAATACCGCGAGCTATGGGCCTTCTACAGAATCAACTCCCGAAGTCTATCCACATTGGGCCCACAAATCCAGCCTTGCATCCTCAACACCCCCATCATCACCAATGGTGACATCTCTGGCATCATCGTGCTGAACTTTGTCCTTAAGGACAAGCAAGTGAGGATCATCATACTGGCGCTCTCTGGTGAGATCAAACAAGGAAAACCGAGAAATGACACTAACTAAGACTCGATTGGGATCCAAAATATCCAACCTCATCAATCGGTTGTCCAAGGCCTGAACATAAACTGCGAGAGGTCTCTTCCCAACAGGAATAAATGCAAGATTGCCCATACCGCCTTCCTACTCAAAGCATCAGCCACTATATTGGCTTTCACCGGCTGGTACAAGATAGTAATATCATAGTCCTTTAGCAACTCCAACCATCTCCACTGCCTCAAATTGAGATCTGTTTGAACAAGTGTTGGAGGCTACGATGATCAGTAAACACCTTACAAGACACACCATACAAATAATGCCTCTAAATCTTAAACGCGTGAACAATGACGGCCAACTCTAAATCATGAACAAGGTAGTTCTTCTCGTATGGCTTCAACTGATGAGAAGCATAAGCAATAACTCTACCCTCCTGCATCAACACATACCCAATACCCACTCTCGAAGAATCACAATATACTGTGTATGAACCTGAGGCTGATGGCAACACTAACACTAACACTGGAGTTGTGGTCAAGGCAGTCTTAAGCTTCTGAAAGCTCGCCTCACACTCATCCGACCACTGGAACGGAGCACCCTTCTGAGTCAACTTAGTCAAGGGTGATGCAATAGATAAAAATTCCTGAACAAACCGATGGTAATAACCTGCCAAACCAAGAAAACTGCGAATCTCTGTAGCTGAGGACGGCCTGGGCCAACTCTGAACCTCCTCTATCTTCTTCAGATCAAACTAAATAACCTCACTGGATACCACGTGCCCCAAGAATGCCATTGAACTGAGCCAGAACTCACACTTAGAGAACATTGCATAAAGTTTCTCCTCCCTCAACCACTGCAATACCACTCTCAAATGCTCCACGTGCTCCTCCTGACTACGAGAATACACCAAAATATCATCAATGAAAACTATGAAAAAAGAGTCAAGATGCGGTCGAAACACACTGTTCATCAAATGAATGAATACTGCTGGGGCATTGGTCAGCCCAAAAGACATCACAAGGAACTCATAGTGACCATATCGGGTCCTGAAAGATATCTTAAGAATATCCGAGTCCCTGATCTTCAGCTGGTGATACCATGAACGGAGATTAATCTTGGAGAACACCCTCTCTCTCTGAAGCCGGTCGAATAAATCATCAATGCGAGGTAGGGGCTACTTGTTCTTAAATGTAACCTTGTTCAACTGCTTGTAATAAATGCACATCCTTATAGTGCCATCCTTATTTTTCTCGAATAGAACAGGCGCACCCCATGACGAAACACTGGGCCAAATGAACCCCTTATCGAGGAGTTCCTGAAGCTACTCCTTCAACTCTGCTAGTACCATACGATACGATGGAATAGAAATGGGTTGAATGCCTGGCACCAGGTCAATACTAAAATCAATATCCCTATCTAGTGTCATGCCGGTAGGTCTGTAGGAAACATATCAGGAAAATCCCTCACAACTGGAACATAATCAATGCTGGGAGTCTCTCCACTGACATCCCTCACAAATGCTAAGTATGAAAGACAACCTTTCCCAACCATCCGCTGGGCCTTTAGAAATGATAGCACCCTACTGGGAACAAAATTAGTCGAACCTCGCCTCTCAATCCATGGCACACCCGGTATAGCCAACGTCGTTATCTTAGAGTGAAAGTCCAGAATAGCACAGCACGAGGATAACCAATCCATGCCCAAAATCACATCAAAATCCACCATACAGAGTAACAAAAGATCCACTCGGGTCTGCAGACCTCCAATGATCACCACACACAACCAGTACATACGGTCTACAACAATAGTATAGCCTACCGGAGTAGATACACGAACATATAAAGCAAGAGACTTACGGGGCGTATCCAAATAATGGGCAAAATATGATGACACATATTAAAAAGTGGAACCAGGATCAAATAATATAGAGGCATCTTTGTGACAGACTGAGACAATACCTGTATTCACAACATCTGAAGCAATAACATCTGGTCTGGCTGGGAGTGTATAGAAACGGGCTAGACCACCACCTGATCGACCTCCCCTTGTAGGGCGACCTCTAGCTGACTGCCTCCCACCCTAGCTACCTGAATGGGTGGTAAAGTTACTGGAGCTGAAGTCGAGGGCTAAAGATGAGGACATTGCCTCCTTATATGCTCGAACTCGCCACACTCATAACAACTCCCTGACACGGGGAATGGGGATTGAAGGGAACCCCTAGAACTGGAATGACTAGTAGAAGGACTTGGCATGGAAGAGCCTTGAACTGATGGAGCACAGGTCGAACTCTGGGCTGGTAGGGCGCTGAGTGATGAATGGACCTGATGAGAACCGTAAGAACCATGGCCCGAAGATGCCCCTGATAAATTGGGTGAGCTGACTGAGCATGTCTGAATGGAAGGCCTCTACCATGATGAAACTGACCTCTCGAAAGAGCACCACCAAAACTACTAGACCCCCGAGGCCTCTTGGCCTCCCTCTCATCTCGGTCCTAGCAACGAACTGACTCAGTCTCGCGAGCAATATCAACAACCTCCTCAAAAGTAGCACATGATACCGTCTCCCTGGTCTTGAGAATCCGAAGATGATATGTGAGGCCATCAACAAACCTTCTAATCCTCTCTCTATCAGTAGGAACCAACCAAACAGCATGACGAGCTAACTTCGAGAACCTCATCTCATACTACTTCACAGTCATATCTCCTTAATGCAATTGCTCGAACTGCCTGTGCAGATCCTCTCTGCGAGACTGTGGCACATACTTCTCCAAAAATAGAACGGAGAACTGATTCCAAGTAAGGGGCGCTGCATCAATAGGTCTACGCCTCTCATAAGCCTCCCACCAAGTGAAGATAACTCCAGAAAAATGAAAAGTAGTAAATGCGACCCCACTGGTCTCCAGAATACCCCCGGTGTGATGAATCCTCTGACACTTATCCAAGAAACCTTGGGCATCCTTGTCACACCTCCTTTTTCCGGCTTTACTACACCCCGGGGAAGGGTATAATAACAAGGAGTTTTTCCAATTAAAGGACAGTCGAAACGGGATTTGTTTCATTAAAACATTCAGAGTCGCCACTTGGGAGATTTATGGTGTCCCAAGTCACCGATTTGAATCCCGAATCGAGGAAAGGGTTTGACTCTGTATTACAGTCGCGAACCAAAATCCGGATAAGGAATTCTGTTAACCCGGGAGAAGGTGTTAGGCACTCCCAAGTTCCGTGGTTCTAGCACGGTCGCTCAACTGCTATATTTGGCTAAAAATTGATTTTAATACATGTTATCCTATTGTGCAATTTTAGAATTATTTACCGCTTTAGTTATTTTATTAAGAAAGTGAACGTCGATTAAGAACGTGCTTTTGGATCACGTCACATGAAATGCACCCGGATTCTCGACACATTCTTATTCAACATTTTTGGATTTTGGATTTGGGTCGCATGAAATGCACACCCGAGTTTAAGAATGTAATTTTATTAAGATTGCGTCTAAAAAGGCTAACGTGTTATTATCTTTTGGGAAG
>MU779425.1:54261-70564 GCA_026770625.1 Nicotiana glauca | reverse complement strand
GAATTAAAATAATTTAACCCACCGTGGTACGATGAAATCTTAAATTACTCGGAAAAGATTTTTCGGGGCCTTACACCTTACCCCTACGCCCCGGGGGTAGAGAGGCTGTTTCCGAAAGACCCTCAGCTCAAGAAGACAAAAGAAGACAATAAAATATCAGGTGCAGAATTGAAGAAGGGAGAAATAAATGCCACATTCTATGTAACAAAACTTAGACACTAAAAAATAGTGCAAACTGTTAGGTGTTTGTCCAGATTTTCTTACCATAATCGGTTTTCTTATCTCATGAAGGAAAAGACAATATATTTACCATAATTGGGTTTTCTTTTCTAGAAGAAAAATATAATTCTTTCATATTTGGCTAGTTCCTTTTCTTGTAGGAAAATGTTTGGACTTCTATAAATTGAGGATACTTCCTTCACATTCAGTAGCATCCACAATGTAGTCATAGGAGGCTTGAGAGTCTTATTTAGGGGGAGAACTTTTCGGGAAAAATGTTAGTGTGTCACTTGTGTTTGACTCTTCGTGAGGTTGTTCTCTCGATATTTTGTACTCCCTTTTATTATAGTGGATTGCTCATCTCCGCCGTGGACGTAAGCTAGTTGACCGAACCACGTTATATGTTTGTATCTTTTTTGGCATATTTCTCTTTTGTTGTCTAATTTATCGTCATTCAAGGTTTGCGTTGCTAACTTCTACATGACATCTGATTTTTTTCGGTCCTAACAGTGGTATCAGAGCCTTGGTTATTTATCCCGGTGGTTAAGGAATGGAGGCGAATATGAGTAAGATGGTGTATTTAAATGGGAGAAATTATAATGTATGGAGAAGCAAGATGAAAGACTTGTTGTTCGTGAAGAAGATGTATCTACCCATTTTTTCAGCTCATAAACCCGAGAGTATATCCGATGAAGATTGGGATTTCGAGCACCAACAAGTGTGTGGATATATACGACAATGGGTTGAAGATAATGTTCGCAACCATATTGTGAACGAGATACATGCGAGATAATTGTGGGAAAAGCTATAGACTCTTTATGCTTCAAAAACCAGGAACAACAAATTGTTTCAGCTACAGCAATTGATGACCTTTAAATACAAGGAAGGCAACCCTATCCTTGATCACATAAATAATTTTCAGGGCATCCTTGATCAGCTATCTATAATGGGAGTTAATTTTGATGATTAGATACAAGGACTTTGGCTTCTTAATACTCTGCCAGACTCTTGGGAAACTCTTCGTGTTTCTTTGACAAATTCAGCTTCTGGAGGTAACTTGACCATGGAATATGCCAAGAGTGGTGTGTTGAACAAGGAAGTAAGGAGAAAATCTCAGGGTTCGTCCTCACAAGCAGATATCTTGGTTACAGAAGACCGGGGGAGGGATAAAGCAAGAGACTCCAGGAATAGAGGTAAAAGTAGAAGTAAGTCAAGGTCCAAATACAATAATATTACATGCAACCACTGTGGCAAGAAAGAAAACATCAAAAGGTTTTGCCGTAAGTTTAATCAAGACACTAGAGAGGGAAAGAAAGCTGAAAATAATGAGAACAATGTTGATGCTATTATTCGAGATGACCTTCTTTTTGTTTATGATGAAAACGTCATCAATTTGGTATCCCATGAGACCATCTTGATAGTAGATTCTGGAGCTACCTCACATGTCACACCAAGAAAAGATTTTTTTCTCATCTTATACTTCTGTTGATTCTAGAGTGTTAAAGATGGGCAATGCCAGTGAAGTTAAGGTGTTTGGTGTTGGCACAGTTTGTTTGAAAACCAATAATGGTTCAACGTTAGTTCTTCAAGATGTCAAGCATGCTCCAGACTTTCCTTTCAATTTGATCTCCGCAGGAAGATTAGACGATAAAGGTTGCCATAATACGCTCTTTAATGGCCAATGAAAGCTCACTAAGGGCTCGTTAGTAGTGGCTCGTGGAGTTAAGTCTGGTTATTTATATGTTACACAGAGCTCTATTCTTAATGACTCAATAAAATATGGTGGAAGGTGATACTTTATCGGAATTGTGGCACAGAAGATTGAGTCATATAAGCGATAAAGGGATTACGTTTTTGGCTAAGAAAAGTTTGCTTTCTGGATTGAAACCAGTAAAGCTGAAAAGATGTATCCATTGTTTAGCTGGCAAACAGAAAAGGGTTTCCTTTTATAGTCATCCTCCCTCAAGAAAGCTCGATTTATTGGAGCTAATACAATCTGATTTGTGTGGTTCTTTTAAAGTAAAGTCAAAAGGTGGTGCACTTTACTTTGCGACCTTCATTGATGATCATTCTCGTAAGCTCTGGGTGCATCCTTTGAAATCTAAAGATCAAGCACTTGGCGTGTTTAAGGAATTTTAGGCCTAAGCTGAGAGACAGACGGGGAAGGAATTATAATGTATTCGCACTAATAATGGTGGTGAATATTGTGGTCCCTTTGATAACTATTGCAAGGAACAAGGAATTCGTCATCAGAAAACACCGCCCAAGGCGTCTCGATTGAACGGTTTGGTAGAGAGGATGAATAGAACTCTAGTTGAGAGAGTTAGATGCTTACTTTCAGAGGCTAAACTTCCAAATACATTTTGGGCAGAAGCACTTAACATTGTTGCCTATGTTATCAATTTGTCTCATGTTGTTGCTTTGGATGGTGATGGTCCCGACAAAATTTGGTTTGCCAAAGATGTTTTTTATGATCACCTGAGAGTTTTTGGGTGTAAAACTTGTGTGGATATTCCTAAAGATGAGAGATAGAAACTAGATGTCAAAACTAAGCAGTGCATCTTTATCGGTTATGGTCAAGATGAGTTTGGGTATCGTTTTTATGATCCAATTGACAATAAACTTATTAGAATTCGTGATGCAATATTATTTGAAGACCAAACTATTGAAGATATTGACAAAGCTAAGAAGATAAATTCTTAGAGTAATGAGAGCTTAGATATTGATCCAGTTTCAATTGCTAAGGCACCTATTGCACATGAAGGAACCCAAGACAATGATGCAGATAGTGATCAAGATCAAAATAATCATCATGGTATAAATGTTATGGATCCTCCAATTGATGAAGTTGTGGTTGATCAGCAACCAATTCCTGCACATGTAACTACTTCGAATGCTTCTGAAACCTCTTTTAGAAGATCTACAAGGGAGAAGCAAAAATCCATGCGCTATCCTCCTGATGAGTATGTACTTTTGACTAACATGGAAGAACCTGAAAATTATGATGAAGTCATGCAAGATAATCACAAAGACCACTGGATCGAATCTATGGAAGATGAGATAAAAGTCACTCCATGAGAATGGAACATATGAGTTAGTGAAATTGCCGAAAGGTAAGAGAGCTTTATCTAACAAATGGATATTTAGAATAAAGCAAGATAACTATACCTCTGCGCTTAGATACAAGGCGAGGTTAGTTGTTAAATGTTTTGGCCAGAAGAAGGGAGTTGACTTTGATGAAATTTTCTCCCCTGTTGTGAAGATGTCTTCATTCGTGTGGTTCTAGGCTTAGCCGAAAGTCTAGATTTAGAGGTTGAGTAGATGGATGTCAAGACTGTTTTTCTTCATGGTGGTTTAAATGAGGAGATTTAAATGGAGAAGCCTGAGGACTTCGTAGTTAAGCTTGCAGATAAGCATGAGTTTTGCAGAAAATTGGCAGGCATGGATCCTGTCAATTGTTCCTATACTTTAAGACACATTTGGCCCCTTAGCTGGAGGGGGAGTTTGTTGGGCACATGACCATGTTGTCCAGCCAAAGGCCCAATGGCCTAATCCTATTCTCTTTTGGTTTTTATTCCTATTCGGAATTGGATTCAGTGTTTATTCCTATTTTGAGTGGGTTTTAGCTTTCAGAGAAAGCACCACTCATGATCTATAAATAGGACAACCTTGGAGAATTATTCTATTCTCATTGGTACAAGTCTTTCAAAGACTTAAGCACATAAGAGTGATTTTTGAGAGAGCTTTCATCAAGAGAGAAGAAAAGTATTTGTTTTGCTGCAGATTTTTATTCCGACGAGCCAACTTCAAATCTCATTTTGTGTTTCGTTAACCGTTGGATCAGGCTGAAATTTTGATTTAGTATTCATAACATCGTGGTCTTGGATTTGAATGGTGGAGATCGGATTTAAAAGCTCTTAGCATCTGATTTCGAGCCTCGAACAACAGCTTTATTTTTGTGGATTATACTCTTTCTTCAATTGATTAGTTATTGCTATTGTTGCTCAGTGTTTGGCCCTTGTTGTGTAGCCAATTTGAATAACTTTTGTAGCCCTCTTATTGTTATAATGGAGCTTTTTGGATCTTTGTGATACTGTGGTTTTTACCTTCGATTTGAAGGGTTTTTCACGTTAAAATTTGGTGTTCTTTATCTTCTGTTATTTTCATGTTTGCCTCTTCCTCAACATAACAAGTGGTATCAGAGCGATGTTCAGGACATGTTCATCTTGGCGGGTTCAGTTCTAGCCGTAACATGTTTAACGATAATCGTGATTTTTGTCTGAGAAATTTGACCGGTGTGCTACGCACGTTGAGACAAACTTCATGGTGCAGATTTGGAGACGCGACCCGTTGAAGATTATATGGAGAAGGTGGATCAAGTTTGTTTTGTCAGAAAATTCAGGCCAAGGGGGAGAATTGTTAGGTGTTTGTCTAGATTTTCTTACCATAATCGATTTTCCTATCTCATGAAGGAAAGGACAACATATTTACCATAATTAGATTTTCTTTTCCTAGAAGGAAAATATAATTCTTCCATATTTGGCTAGTCCCTTTTCTTGTAGGAAAAGGTTTGGACTTCTATAATTAAGGATCCTTCCTTCACATTCAATAGCATCCACAATGTAGCCATAGGGGGCTTGAAAGTCTTGTTTAGGGGGGATAACTTTCCGGGACAAGTGTTAGTATGTCACTTGTGTTTGACTCTTCGTGAGGTTGTTCTCTCGATATTTTGTACTCTTTTTTATTATAGTGGATTGCTCATCTCCACCGTGGACGTAGGTCAGTTGACCGAACCACGTTATATGTTTGTGTCTCTTTTAGTATATTTCTCTTTTGTTGTCTGATTTATCATAGTTCAAGGTTTGCGTTGCTAGCTTCTGCATGACACCTGATTTTTTTCGCTCCTAACACAATCAAAATCATCTCTTTTAAGACATTAGGATGTAAGAGAGAGAGTATGCACTACATAGGGGAGCTTCACAGTCTTGTAGATAATGTGAGATATATGTTCTAATCTCTTGGGTTTACTCAAACTTACACTTCTGCCCTTGGAAAATAATTATAAGCCATGGTAGATACAGTACTATTAATGCCATACAGAACAAGAGAGATGGTTTTAATCTATGTTGCGCGGACTCTTCAAAATAGCTACTGCACCTGTGTCGGACCCTCCAAAAATACACTATTTTTGGAGGATCCGACACGCACCCATCGATATTTTCCGAAAGTCCAAGCAATATAGGTTTTAATAGAGTTCATAAAATTTTTTTTTTTAAGGTTATACACATTCCCGACATCAGAAAGTAATCAGTTGCAAAAGCGTACCTTTTCGGAAAGTAAAAGCGTATCTTTTCAGGAAGTTAGCACCCGAAACTCTTCCATATCAAAATCTCTTGGTCTCCAACGTAGTTTCTCGTATTCAAAATCCATAAATTGTATCAAGCGGCAAGCCCACATGGACTCCAAATACGAAGTTCGATGAAGCATCGATAATAAAGACATGACCATCAATTAGATATACTAAAATTCTCCATATGGATATCCTTAAAGTAGGTCCATGATGACCGTGATCGTCAAGATATCAAAATATACAACCATCCCGACTTCTGCTTCTTTCATTTCTTAAATGTGCCCCCGCATAATCAAGATATTAACTAATGAAATGAGGGAAATGAAGAGCCAAAGCCAACAAACTTTGGTTTTCTTTATTGTTTTTCTTATCATCCTTAAAGTTCAATAGGACAATATCAATCCAACAAGAATTTTACAAATGCTTCATATATAAACACACCATCACACCTTAGAAATGAATAGTAGCAGAACAAAATAAAGTACTTTCATATGATATAAGTACCAATCATAAAGGAAATCCATTCATTCTTACTTCAATAGAATTTCCTCACAGATAGAGACACCAATACAGATGAAAGCATACTTGTATTTACATGAGTATGAATTCTCTCACTTGTATTAAATATCAACCAACCTATTGTCGAACAAGGGTGTATGAATACACTCACCAACGCATAAGCAGTAAGAGGTACATGACGAAAGAAGGGGTATGTGTGGTACTTGTGCCTTGTTAGAAATCCATGATATTTCAGCTAATATTCAACAGCTTCGCTAACATTTTCTATTGTTACATTGTTGTAATACTCTTACACCTTACCAGATAGTAGAAAAAATAATGTAGCAGGGCTAATGTCGTTTCCTTGATGAGGTCCAAAATGATATAAGTTGCTAGAATATGCTCATCCTTTCAGGTTTTCAAGTACCATATATAAAATCACAAGCCACGGGAAAATAGTTTTCAGGATGAACCTTTCACAACGAAAAAAGCGGTAGGTTAGACATATACTCGAACCAAAGAATATCATTGCGGATTTATCTATTCTATCTATATCTATATTTATATTATTATAAAAGTACGAATAATTTATGCTAAATGTTGAACGACTAAAATAGCCTCGAAATATTGATCGACTTTTATAACCTTAAATATTTGTATAATTTGAGGATATAATTGCAAATCACCTAATGCTAGAATTTTTTTTCCCATTTAAACTACACATAGTTTCAATGCTTCTCGGTTTTTAGGAGTCCTTTACCAAGTTTAACTTATTATAACTCCTTTTAGTTTTAGGAGTAGTTCTTATTTTGAACACTTTTAAGTTTGCCCGCTCTTTTATATTCTTTTAGAGTTAGGAGCCCTTAATTTTTTTTTTTTTCTATTTCAACTAGAGAAATTTGGATAGCTTTCGTTATAAAGTTCTAAGTTACAAATATTACAAAAATAAATCTCACATTGAAACAAATATTTATTAACAATTACTGACATTAGTGAATAGTCATTTACTCTCTTTGTTCTAATTTATGTGAACTTATCTATATTATTATAAAAGCACGAATAATTAATGCTAAATATTGAACGACTAAAATATTTCCGAGATATTGATAGACTTTTATAACCTTAAATATTTATATAATTTTAAATCACCTAAGGCTAAAAAAAAATTTCGATTTAAACTACACATACACCAAGCCTACTAAGTTGAATTTGGGTCTATATCGTCTTGCATCTTTGTCACAGTAGCCTACTTCTTCTCAGACAACATAAAATTTCAATGTCGTCATACCAATCCTACTTGGACTATAACCGGACAAATAAGGTTAGATTCAAATATTTATCTCGGCCGCAAACATAAAGAGTAAATCAATTAAAACTCGAGTGATTCAAAAAAAGAAATATTATGAAAGAACTGCGAGGAAACTAACATAAATACATTTCCTTCTTAATATATTATTTGGCATGTGTAACAAAACTTACTCATAATTTTTTTAAAGCAATATAACTCACTAACACACGACTGAATGAGCATCCTCTTCAAATGACTTAATTGTTTAATTATGAAACTTATAATCAAATTTAGGAATAAGTTTCAAAAGATTTTACAGAAAACACAAACATTGATAATAATATTTGCTTTTAAAGCATGCGTTTAATACAATGTTCATTCGTTTTGAATTCAACTATGATATTGATAATATGGTTGATTTTCAGTTTAAAAGATTGTTGTGGTTTTACTAAGACAATTGCTTTTCAATGATTCTTCCTTCTTGTATGTAACTTTTAATAAATCTAATTCCTCATTCTTTCATATATTTATAATAAATTAATATTTGCTCTTTTATGTATAAATAACTGATTAAACATTAACGTGCAAGGTACGTATATAAACACTAGTATTATTATAAAAGTACGAATAATTTATGCTAAATGTTGAATGATTAAAATATCCTTGAAATATTTATCGACTTTTATACCCTTAAATATTTGTATAATTTAAGGATGTAATTGTAAATTACCAATGAAGGAATTGTTTTTCGATTTAAATTACATATACGCTGACCCTACCTACTTGGATTAGAAAGCAAGAGTCATAATTTTCTTTAGAAAAAAATATTGTTCCTAATTACACGAAATAATTGTCACCTAAAGTACCACTACCTCCTGCTCAAGCAAACGGGATGTTAGGGGCTAAACTACTCTACAAAGTATGCATGAAATAATATGTAGAGTCGAAGTTGGAGTCTATTTTTGTACTATTTGTTTAGCCTTGTACACCAATGTCCGTATAAATGTAAAAATTGTTATGTGTATTCTTGATATTTGGTTCTCCGTTTTCTATAGGACTTCGATTTATTGGATGAATTCATGTAGCAACAAAATAATTCTAATATTCCTATAAAAGAAATCATGTTCCACATTAATCAGCATAACATTTTTGTGAGTATTACACATAATTTTTGGTATTGCTGTTGAAAGAAGCAAAGTTTTCCAAATGTATTATTAGTTGATCTCTTTTTTTTTTCCTTTTCAAAATTGGGTAATGCTTTAGTTTAGAGTCCTATATACGAAATAGACGTCAATGACTACTTTTGTCATGTTCTCAATTATTGTGCTTTGGTTTATGGTCATAGTATAGGTTGCCTTCTATATACTTTTTAACTGCTAATGCTTTTTTGTCTGATTTTATTTTTCCTAGAGTTATTGAATTATATCGGAGCAATTATTAAAATTTAAATTCTATTTAAAACCAGATTGAACTTGTAGCGATCGTTTTAATAGCATGCATTGAATTTCAATTCATCCAATAGTTGGATCATATATTATTTTAATACATGATGAGATGTATTAATATATCTTTCTTGACAATATCAACTATATTAAATAATATTTTACAGCCTTTTCTTATCTATTGCAAGTGTTTTGCGAAGGGTAATTAATGGAATCAGAATCGGAAGAACAATTATGATATTCCAGGATGCAGTGGCAGTGCCGGCTCCAATGTTATATGTAGTAAGGCATTTGCCTTAGGCCCCCAAATCGGGGGGCCTCATTTTAAAAAAATAATAGGTTCATAGGTATTTAAAAAATAATATTAATATTTTCAATACAAAAGTAGAGTCTTTAATATATATACAAAACTTTTTAAATATATAAATAAAGTAATAATTTGACTTGCTTAAAAATAGGTAGAGAAATAATCTTTTCAAGGTTTAAATTTTCAACTTCTTACTCCATTAAAATTTTTATTCTCTCGTCCATAATTTGTCCAGGTCAATCTTTCTTTTTTTCAATCTCTTTATATTTCGGAAACTCATACATATTTTCTGTCATTCTCTTTGACATTTTACTCACCTTCTTTCTCCAATATTTCATTAGTTCAAGTGTTCAACAACACTTTTAAGCTTCCAATAGTTCTATAGTTCTATTTCTCTATAAATCTTATCTAAGACCAAAAATATCTCAAGAAAAATTGAATGAGTTGGCTATATTATCAATTGAAAAGAACTATAACAGAATATCGATTGTAAAAAAGATTATTAATTATATCTCAAAAATTTAGAAGAATATACTTGAAATAAAAATATTTCTTATAACTTTCTTTTAAAAATTTAGGCCTCATATTAAGCTTTGGCCTTAGGCCTCGCATATGCTTGAGCCACTCCTGTGCAGTGGTCATGAACTCTATTTTTCATGTTGTTAATTTTCTTCTAAAATAGGCTAAATGCTATTGTAAAATAAGCTACACGCTAAGCATTGCAAATTCTAAAGGAAAAAGGGGGAAAGAACGAAGAAAAAGAATCCAGAGGAAAAAACCTTAATGTGGTGTAAATTTTAAATATTAGAATGTGGATAGGACTTTAATGTAAGTTTATACAAAAAAGACCAAAAATAGGAAAATCGAAGTAATTTATACTCCTACTTCATAAAAGTTTCTCAATTAAACTTGGTTTAAGTGTACACAAGTTTACTTGGGATTAAAGATTACACGTCCTATCTAATTCATCATTGCATAACTAAGTGATTCCGATCGACTTCTAATTGAAATAAGATCGACTTTTGTTAGAATCCTTAATTTTATTGGACTTGAGCAATGTAATTTGCTTTAGACTTAACCATCATTAATGGAGCTCCTCTCCCCTCATAAGCGAAAGAGAAATTGAAACTTTTGATCTTTCAAATAAATATATGTAATTGTGGGGGACTAGGAAATTTACATAGCTATGAGATTATTCCTCACAAGGATGATGAAGTTATATTTGAAAGGAATAGTTAAATAGCAATAGAGAAAACGGATGCTTTGTAGTATGAATCGAATAATTAAAAAATTATTTTAAAATAAGGACACCAAATGATCTAATTTAATTATCCATTTTGGAAGGTTCGAGTAATATTTAATTATCTTTTATTTATATTCTTGATGAATACGTACAGTTAAAAATTTAACATTTTTAAATACGTTTTATAACAATCGATAAGAGATATACGTACAACGCACGTACGTAGAAACTAGTACTATATTAAAAGTACGAAGGCCCTTAGCGAAATATCGTTCGCCTTTTTTACCCTTCAAGAATTGATTTTATGTTGGACAATACTGTAATTTAAGTTAATTTCCTATTATTTAGGACTTCAAAATTAACTAAATTTTGATTATTAAATTTTCCTTATTTGAACTTTGAATAAATTCCTAATATTTAGGTTACATAAATTTTATTCTTATTTTAACTTGTGTAAATTAATAGCTTCTTCTTACACGTACGTTATATGTTTATTTATCATAATAGATCTATTCTAAGTATTGAAGTTGACTATATATACAATCTAAATGAAATATGTAAAGACACATTAGTAAGAAAGTATCTTCAAGTAAGTTTACAAACAACATGGCTACATTTGAAAATAATAATAATTTATGGTAATAATAAATATTACAATATACTTTAAGTTTTTTTTACATGTTGTAATATTTACTTATATCAATCAAAAGCTCAATTACAATATTGGATAAGTAAAGTGTATATATGATACTCTAATTTATAAATTGATATTAATGGCAATAAATTATAGAGTAATTTATAAGAAATTTTAAGTTAGTTTTAAGTAAATATTCCTACATATTTCCTTAAAATCTTTCCTTATTTAAACATGTAGGTAGTCATAATATTTAAAATTTTAAAATTAACTAATATAATTGTAATACCTTATATATTACTCTTTAGAATATTGATACAATTTTATCCAGTATAAAATTTATTTTTAAAGAATAAAAAGATTGATTAAAATTTTGTGAAATTAATTTTGAATGAAAATTCAATACAAGATAATGATCGATTTTTTTTTATCCTTTAAACATATATTTTACCTTAGATAAAATTATGATTTAATTACTTTTTTAATATTTTAACACTTTAATATCAACTAAAATTTTGCTTATTAAATCTTTTTTATTTTAACTATATAGGAAACACTAATATTTACTCTTTTTAACCTAACTTAGTGGTAGTATTTAACTGAGCACGAAGTCTAAAAGAGACGAAAGATTTTAAAATTTATGGTCTAAACAAGCCACAAATGTTATGCAGTTATAAATCATCTTTTTAAGAGCAAATTAAAAAGTTTAACATTAAATTATTTAAAATAAGTATAAATTTTATTTTTAGGACATATTAGAAAAAGAAATATGACACGTAAATTGAGACAGAAAGAGTAGGATTTTAAAATCTAATATTTTAGCTTATATAAATCATTCATTTAATGAATTAGGTAACGTAACTATAATTCTTGCCAAAAAATGTAGTAAGCCAAATCAAACAACTTTTTTTATCGAAAAATCATTAGAAAACATGGGTTCAACGTTCTCTTAATTGCCTTCGGACACAATTAAAAGTACAATAATTTCTTATAGCAATTAAACAACTAAGATAATCAATAAATTTGAGTTTCTTGTTTCATGACAAAGCAAACACTTGTGCTAGATAGACACACAAGATTTTTATCCATTTAACTAAAAGATCAACATTCTTCACTTTCAGAAACTTACACTTTTTTCTTTCATTTCTATTTTATAACTCAAGTATATATTTGTGATATTTATAGAATTTTTTACAAAATCTTAATGTTCATTAATATTGCGCGTGTACCCTAAGACTAGTAAATAGAATATATAAAAAATGAGTAAAACTGTCACTATGCTTCGAAGAATGTACTATTTATTGTTGGCATGAATTTCCTCTAAAGTATGTTAAATGAGATGATACTTGTGAGCACGTGATTTTCGCCTTACATGAATTGCTCCCACAAAATCAAAATAAAACAAATATTATTTATCTTATTGTGTGCAATTTTGTAAATTTTCGGGGTATTTTTCTGTCATTATTTGCATTTGTTCGTGCATATTTATTTTAGTTTAAATTATAGAAAAAAATAATATATATATATATATATATATATATATATATATATATATATATATATATATATATATATATATATATATATATATATATTATATTTGCATTTAGGTTTTAATTAGACATTTTGGAGTTAATCAATATGATTGTTTTACAAAAAAAATAAAAATCATAAAAAATAATGTATTTTTGCATTTTTTTCAGTATTTAATTTCAAAGTTGTGTGATTTGATTTTTAGTTACTTGTGATAATTACTACTTAGAGTTAATTAATATTTTTAGGATAATTTTGTCGAGGTTAAATTTAGGTTTATATTTTTATTTTAATTAGGAAAGAAAATTAAAAAGAAAAAGAAAATAAGAAGAGGAAAATCGGATTTGGGCCAATTCTAATTCAATTCACCCAAGCCCAAACCAAACATCCTTATACCCAACCAAAATCCCACAAACCAAGCCCAAACCCTTAAAAAATCTGATTCACCCCATCTCCCCAATCAATCTTGACAGTTGATCTCTAGTAGATCCAACGGTCCGGAACTCATCCATTTTTAATATAACAACTGTTCAAAAAAATCTCACCCCCTCACTTCTAAACTACTCACTCTTCCACTTCTCTCACATCTCTCTAAACTTAAAACCTCTCTACCTCCCTCTTCTCCCTCTGCCACCGCCGCCACCGCCCATCGGAATTCTTTTCCGGCGGCGGCCTACCTCTAAAATGCCTTAAATTCACACAATCTTCTCCTCTTCTCCTCCCCTACCTCATCTTATCAACCAAACTCCCCAAAACCCAACCAAAATTCGTAGATCTTATAACTAAAAAGGCCAAAACCCTAGATCTACCCCCTTTTATTATGCATTTTCCTAGTCGTTAAAAAAAATCCTCCGGTCAAGATCTCCCATGAAGGATCTTAGATCCAAGACGAGAGTCTTGATTTGAGGATTTTTTCACTGTTAGATCCAAGTAATTTTGTTATTTAATTTCCACCTTCCTTAATTTATTTAGGCATTTATATTTTTCGCATTTTATTCTCGTTATGTATGTTATTTTCTGTATTTTTATTTTATTTATTTATTTATTTTCTGTTTTTTCTTTATTATTATTTATATTCTACGCAATTTTTTAATATTTATTTTTGTCCGAATTTTATTTATTTATTTTTCTGTTTAACGCATTTTTTATTATTTTTTGTTATTTATATTTTTTTAAACCTCTGTTATAATTAATTAATTACTTAAGTCATATTTAACTAAAATATGGAAAAAAGATGTGTAGATAGATTTAATTAGATAAAAATGATAAATAGATTAAAAAAATTAATTATTAAAAATGTAGTATTTAGATTCCATTTTTTTTTTTTTACATCTCATCAATTTAATTACTGTTATTCTATTAAATATATTATGTAGTTATTAATGGGGTTGTACATGTATATATATTAGACACTCCACATATACATTTATGTCTCTCACACTAACCCACTAATTTATGTCACATCATGTCCACTAATTTATGTTTCATCATGCCCACTAATTTATGTCTCATCATGCCTATTAATTTATGTCTCATCATGCCCACTAATTTATGTCTCATCATGCCCACTAATTTATGGAGTCCGGAACCAAAATGTGATTCTTTTGGATTCAAACTACACAAATAGGTGAAAAAAATAAGTTACCATTCTATATTTAACGCCATAATACTTGGCGCTATATATTAACGGTAACTGCATCGTTACGTATTATGGCACTATGCTGCAAAAGCTGACACGCCCAAATATAGCGCCAAAATAAATGGCGCTATATCCTTTTCTCTGGCCCCACGTGCTTTCCCAGTACTCTTTCTTCTATTCTTTATTCTTAATGTGGCAATGTTGGATTATGCTAATAAATAATCCTAACGTTGTTCTTTAATGAATAGCTTACGCCACTTATCATATATTTGATGCTAACAATTCAAAAGGCCAATCAATGGTGGC
Organism: Nicotiana glauca; assembly: GCA_026770625.1. NCBI lineage: Eukaryota > Viridiplantae > Streptophyta > Magnoliopsida > Solanales > Solanaceae > Nicotiana > Nicotiana glauca. The sequence continues at coordinate 56,105 of MU779425.1, read as the reverse complement.
ATAAGGCGAATATCCCTTTTATTCTTATTGGAAAAAAAGACTCAATCAATTGTTTAATTTGTGTATACAATAAACATTTGTTACTACTCAAAAATATTGCTTCATTTTTTTCCTTAAAATTTTGATCAAAGATTTCAACTTTCTAAATAAACAATCTTTTTTTATTATTAAAAAATAAGCACTTTTAATTTCCTAGAAGTTTTGCCAAAAGCTATTATTAATTACTAGAAATTTAAGTGAGCGGATAGGAAATATATTACATTGCCATTTGTCACGATCCAAATTTCAAACCCGGTCGTGATGGCGCCTCTCGTGAGGACAAGACCAGCCAACTATCTCAAATCGTCTCTTTAACAATTATTAGACATAAATGAATAAATAAATACAGCTCAACGACAATAATAACCAGTATTTACAACCTAACACAACCCGGCCGGGGTGTCACAAGTCACGAGCATCTAAAGAAAACCTGAACACAACTACAGGGCCAATAATATACAAGAAATAAATTCCGAAATTCTAAAGACAACGTCCGATGCCGCGAACGCTGGCGGTCACCTTGCTCAGCTTCAATAGTAATACCTTCAATCAGCTAATAACTCTTTACCGGGTGAATAATACCTGCAACTGCATGCGAGGTGCAGAGAGTAAAGTGAGTACTCCAACTCAATGAGTAATAAAAATAAATAATAATTGAGCGGCGAAATCACGTAAGGCACTCCATTATGCTATATAGAGCAGTACAACACTATGAGAAAACAGTAAAACCGTGAAACCTTTAGAAATGTTTTGGCTCAGTTCAAATCTCTTTCTAAAATGGTCTTTTCAATAATTACAAAAATGATTTCAAAATAGTTAGTGCTGATTAGCATAGAAAATCCACCCCTCGGGCACAAATACCACAGTATAACAGGTAAAAGGCAAGAAATATGCAAAATGAGCACGTAAAAGCTCGCCCCTCGGGCAATATCTCAAACTGAACCAGCCCCTCGGGCTCACTCTCCACAACACTCTCGGCCCCTCGGGCTCTCTCTCTCTCTCAAATCCCCCTCAAAAACAGTATCACATAATAACCGCTGCGGCACGCAGCTGATCCACATATCGCTGCGGCTTGCAGCCCGATCCACATATCGCTGTGGCGTGCAGCCCGATCCATAGCTTGTTGCGGCGTGCAGCCCGATCCATAGCTTGTTGCGGCGTGCAGCCCGATCCATATGGGTACCCGCGCTCACTGTAGGTGTGCAGACTCCGGAGGGGCTCCTACAGCCCAAGCGCTATATATCACTGCGGCGTGCAGTCCGATCCAATATATTCATACTGCGGCATGCAGTCCGATCCATATAATATATTACTGCGGCGTGTAGTCCGATCCATATAATATACTATTGCGGCGTGTAGTCCGATCCATATATAATCCTCACATCTAGGCCCTAGGCCTCACATCCCTCCGTGTATCCTCACATCCGGCCCTCGGCCGCACTCAGTCAGAATATCGTCACAAGCCCCTCAGGCACTAGTAAAACAGTAGTCCTCAGACCAAATTATCATTTAAGACTCAATATGAGTGAAAGTGGCTGAGTTGTAAAGTAGTGGAGAAATAGTATGACTGAGTCCAAGTAATAAGTCAAAACAGTGAGGAAGATAGTGAAAATAATCCCCAAAGGGTTCAAATAGTTGGCACGAAGCCCAAGTACGACAATCAGCCCAAACAACAGTGATAACAAATAAATTCCAATCAAATACGCGGTAAAATCAACAACCGGGACGGACCAAGTCACAATCTCCAACAGTGATTGTAACGACCCGACCCGTCGTTACGGGAGTTACCGCCTCGTTTTCCCCAT
>MU779425.1:3287-28995 GCA_026770625.1 Nicotiana glauca | reverse complement strand
TGTTTCTTAATTACGCTGACGAATTTTATATTCAAATTGTACTCCCCCACAGCATGTTTCCCTCCCTTTTTAACTATTTAGTTTCGGTATTTCTTTTTCTTTTATTGTATATATGTATATAGGATTGTACAGGTTGATTTCGGTAGTTCGGTCTAGCCTCGTCACTACTTCCCCGGGGTTAGGCCAGGCACTTACTAGCATACGGGGTCGGTTGTGCTGATGCTACACTCTGTGCATTTCTTTGTGCACAGAACCAGGAGTAGCTTTTGGGCAGCAGCAATAGGATTTCATTCTGGGAGCTATTTTCAGTCCAGGGACTCTCGAGGTAGCCTAGCTGATGTTCGCAGGCTGAAGTCCCTTTCCTTTATTTCAGTTTGTTTTCATTGTACCAAAACAGACATATGTATTTTTCTTTCACTCAGACTTGTTTGTAGTACTCTATAGTAGTCCATGAGCTAGTGACACCAGATTTTGGGTAGTGATGTGTTTCAAACTTTCGTATTTTTATATCATTTTGTTAAACTTAAAGTCTTACGCACCTATTTAATTGTTGTTAGAATATTATATTGTTGAGGTTGGATAGAGAGTGTTTAATGTTTGGCTGGCCTAGCTCCGTTAATTGCCGCCATCACGACGCCCGATGGTGGAAAAAAATCTAGGTCGTGACATCAAACCTTCAGGGTATCATTTACAAGTATTACTCACCTCGAACTGGTGAAATCTCTAGCTCGCGACGCCTTTGCCCCTCGAATTGGCTTCCACGCGCGTCGAATCTAACCAAAATCAGAGCGAATACATTACAATATGCCAAGGGAACAATACCCACTCGAAAACAACCGAGAAATAGCAGAAATCTCAAAACTAACAAAACCCGAGACCCGGGCCCGCTTCACGAAAAATTTCAAAACTCACATTATCGGATTCCTCGTCTCGCCACAAGTCTATACATATCAAATTTACCAAAATAGGAGCTCAAATGCTCCCTCAAACTCCAGAATTTCATTCTTTTAAGTTTCAAGCCCTAACCTCCATTTTTGACTTCTAATTTCCTTGATTTTTCACTCGTAATTCATGTAATAACACATAGGATTTAGGTTTAAGGCTTAGAATTCCTTACCTCAATGAAGTCCCTTGATTCCCTCTCCAAAATCGCACCAAAACCTCCAAGTCCAAAGTGAAAATATTGGGTTCTTTCAAAAATTCGCGAAGATGGAATTAAATATAACTGACCAGGCAATTCCGCTTCTGCGGTACTAATGTCGCTTCTACGACCTCCGCATCTGCGGTCCGCGTCCGCTTCTGTGGACCTTCACTTAAGGGTCTTGACCGCTTCTGCGACCCAAATTTCGCACCAGCGGGACTGCCTATGCGGTCCAAACTTCCTCTTCTGCGGAACCTGACATGGACCAATTTTCGTTTTTGTGCCTGCCCATCCGCTTCTGCGACACCGCACCTGCGGTCCCAAAACCGCAGGTGCGAAAATACCACATACCAGCAACCTTCAACAACACACAAGTCCAATTTTCTTCCCGTGGGCCATCCGGAATCACCTCGAGGCCCCCGGGACCTCGACCAAAAACACAGATGTGTTCCAACACCTCATTCAAACTTGCTCAAATCATCAAGACACTACGGTTAACATCAAAAATCATCAAATTTCATCAAATCAAAACTTAAGTTCTTCAAATTCTTTCGAAACTTGCATTCGATCAAAATCCCGACCAAACGATGTCCGAATGACCTGAAAATTTACACACATATCCAAAATCACCCAACGAAGCTACATCAACTCTCGGAATTCCATTCCGACCCTCGGATCAAAATCTCAACCATCAACCGGAATTCGCCAAAATGCTAACTTCGCCAATTCAAGCCTAATTCTACACCAGACCTCCAAAATCAATTCCGATCGCACTCCTAAGTCACAAATCACCTCCCGAAGCTAACCGAATCACTGGAAATCACATCTGAGCCCTCTAACTCAATAGTCAACATTCGATTGACTTTTCCAACTTAAGCTTTCCTTAAAGAGACTAAGTGTCTCATTTCTTATCAAAACCAATCCAAATCAACTCTAACATACCACATATCGATAACGAAACATGAAGAAGTATGAAATGGGGGAAAATGAGCAATAACACATGAGACGACGGGTCAGGTCGTCACATCCTCCCCAACTTAAACAAACGCTCGTCCTCGAGCGTACCCAGAGTTGTCCTAGAAGCCAACCAATAGCTAAATGACATTACCAAGCATACACCCGGGATGATCCCACGTCACCATATCTCATATAGGTCCGACAACACAATATAGCTGAAATTTCACAATCCATCAAGACCATAAACCGTAGAACCACATTACGCTTTCTGAAATCATACCCAGAATAAACTCGAACCAGTTGTAATAACCTACACCTGCAACCTCAGGTGAAATCATAAAATATACCACACAATCCAACACTCGAAACGATAACTTCTATTCTCAACAGTTGCCCACAACACCCGAATACCGATAGAAAACCTCTTATCAACTAAGGCCTTATTCCAACGCCTTCATATACTGCCAACGATAAATGAAACACTCAATCAAATTGTAACCATTTCTTAGATCAACCATTTATGAAGCCACTTACTTTTAGACTAATGCCATAGCAGATTCCGAGCCGAACCTCGATATTATCCTCCCAACAAGCTAAAATCAAATCTGTTCGTATTCATTAATGACCCCAACGATCACCTCAACCCAACACACCACTCTAGTGATATGACACCTCAATACTGGCCTAAGCCACAACTTGCATAATACACGTACCAATAAGAAACGGTCTGAACATACCCAAATCATGAAAAATGACTCAAACGAAAGAGCTCTACCTCAAGCTCATCAGTACCATCACAACACAAGGCTGAGACCCCGTCTCACATTATGGAAATAGAATACCTGAATCTACCCTGAAGGGTCATACCCCCTTGTGGCCTCGCCACAATGCGCGATTCGACCCAAACACTGTTACACATGAAACACCTCAAGTCGCCATGCTCAAAATCTATAGCCACGCATAATTTGATGTCTGAAACCAAAGCAATCATTACACTCACGGAGACACAAATAGCATATAACACGTAACCTTCATAATCAATACTCCATTTACCAAGCAACTCTCAATTACTCTTCCCGCTCAACTTTCTCTATAAATCCTCAATAGAACCGCACCACGTGTGCCCATACCCGACAAATTACAACATCTCACAACACATAAAAGTAACTCACAGATCTCCCCAGATCACTAGCAAGTTCACTAATGATCGAATCAACCTATCGCTCAACAATATAACTTGGGACTAACCAACTAACTAAACCTAAATACGTAGCCACATCAGTCTGCCAACGAACTCAATACCAAGAAGCCTGAAGCTTCTCCTTCTATACATAACCTCTATTCAGACAAAAGGAAGAGAAGGAAAATACTTTAAAAAATATAGAGTTTGGAGACACAAGAGAAGGTCCAAAGAGAGAAAGAGAAAACTAAGAATTCTAAAGAGATTGAAGAGCTAAAAATACAAAATATAAAACGGCTAGACATTTAATGTTCCGTTGATTTCTCTTGTTAATTTTTTGAAATTTTCAAAGTCTGAAATACTTTCTTGTTCATCTAGGAGTGAATATGAATTGACAGGGGTTGGAAAGTTAGGTCTTGAGCTGTTAAAAGTGTTCTACTTTTTCATTGGTTAGCTGGGTCCTGTTTGTTGTGGCTGTCTACTGAATTCTCATTGTTTGTGCTTTCCTTTTACTTCAGGTACACTTTTTTAAGCCCTATAGATTGTGAAGTCGGATATGAGGATCGAAATGAAAAGCAGAAAAATTTTAAGAGCATAATATTAGTTGTTCGTGTTTCAGCTACTATATTTTATGTCTTAATAGCTTAATCCTTATCATTGTATGGTATTATGGGACTGTTAAAAACATGACAATAAAAGTTTCATTTGATTTATTGTTGAATTCTGGATTGTTGTTTGTTGTTCTATTTTCTGTTGATTTCCATCCTTCATTCTTGCTTTCATTTGGATTCTTTTCTCTTTTTTTTCGAGTATTGTTGCCCAAGCATTTATGTACATATCTCTATGAACTTGAATGATTTCTATTTTAATCTATCTTCTTTATTCTTCTACGAAATTCATATGTTAATTCCTTTACGCTTAGCCCATCGATTAGTAGGTTTAAACTTAGTTAATCCTGCTGTGACTAGATTCTATCTATTTTGTTGTTTTGAATGATAAAAAAACAAAAAATTATAATTTTTTTAGTTCCTTTTGGTCAAGTTCGTTAATTGTAGTTTTGGTGTGCATATAAAAAAACACATGGTAGGTTTGATAAAATAACTCACTCGTTAATTTAAAGCATAATGAGAGGAAGACAATGTGGAGATGAATTTAATGTTTGGGTCTAGTAAATTAAATGACTAATATGTCACTGTTTGAAAAAAATTTGTTGAGTTCTTAATTGTACTGCACTTGTCTTATTCGGAACTCGATGAATTTGAAAGGTGAATATTGAGAACTGAATGTGAAATAAACTATTTACGAACTAGCTTGTATTATAAATTTAATTTTAATTTGTGCTGAAATAAAAAAAAAAGAAATTGAATTTAGTTTTTGTCAAATTAATTTTGCTCTTGAAAAGTGTAAGTTTATCTTGATTAAGTGTGATTAATGTTGATGGAAACATGGAGGTAACGAGTAAGCAACAGAATGATATGTATTTATCAATTGAAATTTGTCACAAAGATTAGATTATTAAAACTATTTTGCTTTCTGCTTTCTGCTTTTTACTTTTTACTTTTTGCTTTTTTTTTTTTTTTTTTGCTTTTTTGCTTCTTGCTTTTCCATTTTCACATTAAGACTTTGGTACAAAAGCATTTGTACTATGTTGATCCGTACTTGTTCATTATATTGTAATAATTCATATATGGGGATGTATATTTGTATGATCTCAAGAAAAAGAAAAGGAAAATATGCATATTTAATTGATACCACTACTACTGTTGCTGATAATTCAGAATGAGAAAAAGAAGATTAACTCAATCAATGGTTGATTAGTCATGAAGATCGTTGGTTGATTTGTCCATGAGGTTATCTAATTTAGGAATAATATTAATTCAAGAATATCGTAGTTTACTTTAGACTCGATTTAAACTAGTATTGTAACTATGTATACGTTCGCGTAACATAATTGCAAATTTAATTATAAAAAAGAACTCGAGGGATGCATTCGCACAACTTCAACCAAACTTTCCTTAATAAAATAAATAAAGCATTATTAATTGTGGACACGTTCGCGTGTCATGATTTTTGACGTGCCAAAGGAAAAGAGTATACGTATGCGTAACTCAATTCTTAAATTACGAATAATAAAGTGATTTAAAAGCGGTAAAAAGATAATTTCACATAGGACTTAAAAATGAGTAGTTCAATAATTAAGCCAAGTATAAATTGCTAAGTGACCGTGCTAGAACCACGGAACCCGGAAATGCCTAACACCTTCTTCCTGGTTAACAGAATTCCTTATCTAGAATTTTTGGTTCGTAGACTTTTAAATAAAGTCAAAAACTTCCTCGATTTGGGATTTAAAATAAATCGGTGACTTGGGACACCAATTAAAATATTCCTAGTGGTGACTCTGAATAAAAATTAAATAAATAATCTCATTTCGAATAATGTCACTTAAAGTGAAAAAACTCCCTTATACCCTTCGGAGTGTAGAAAAAGGAGGTGTGACAGCTCTGGCGACTCCGCTGGGGAAAAGAACCCAGAATCTCTGGTTCAGGGTTCAAGAATTCAAGCTTGTTAATGTGATTTTTATTTGGCTTTTTTCTTGATATTACTGTATTTTGTGGACTTAATTTGATGAGTGTTGATTTTTACCACTTTGATATTGGTGAACTGTATATAAATCTCTCTGAGTCTTCTGAATTTATGGTGCACACGTGTGCGTGGACCACTTTTCTGTTAGAAGTCATACCAAGTAGAACGAGGTCGGGTCAAGTAACTAGACTGGGTAAACTTTTGTGCTCCCGGTACGTTGCCCCCGCTTCGACTCGAGCTGTCCGCTTGGGTAAGCCAGGTCTAGAACAATATACCCATATTTTATACTTAGCATAACTCAGCCTCACGCCGGATATCTAGTAGGAACGTTTGCTTGCATCATGTGCATTTGACTTTGGAGACTCAACACAGGGTTGGGTCTGTCTAGGACAGGTGTACCCTAAATGAAAAGACCATTCTGATGCATCATATGTGCTATGTGAACATTTATTTATTTCGGCCTACATGCTGACCAGCTAGGAAAAATGAAGCAAAAGAAAAAACCAAAAGTGAGGTAGGATAGAGAATTCATCCGGTTCTGAAAACCCCAGTATTTGAAAATGCCTTGAAACTCTGCCAAAATTTTTGAAAAAAAAGAAGGAAAAGAAAATGTATTTTAAAAAAATGAATGTGAGTCAATATCATGTTTTTTCCAATTATGTCAAAATTGACCGAACTACGCGGGTCTAATTCTCACCGGATGTGAGATACGTAGGCAAACCTCATCGGTTCCGACCCCAATTTTAAAAAAAAATCCAAAAAAATATTTCTTTTAGTTCCTTTTTTACAAATCTTTCATTAGAAAATTTAAAAAAAAAATGAATTTTTAAGCTAAAAAATAGTTTCCTTCTTTATGAAGTCTTTCATAAGAAAAATTAAATAAAAAGATAAATCAATCCAAAATCAAAATCCAAAATACGGATTTCTTCATTTTGAAGTATTTTTTCCAAAAATCCAAAAACAAAAATTAGAAACAAAAATCCAAAAAATATTCTTTTCTTCATTAGAAGTCTTTCTTTTGTAAATGTCCATAAAAATTTGAAATAATTGAAGTCCAAAAATATTTTCACTTTTCTTTAGAAGTACCTTTCGTAAATAAATAAAAACTCAGAAATCCAAAATATTTTCTTAAAAGTCCCTCTTTCGAAAATTAAGAGGCAACTTCCAAAACCCAAAAATATTTTCTTTCTTCTTTAGAAAAAGAGAAAACAAATGAAAAGTCAAACAAAAATATTTTCCTTTTACTTTTAAAATTTCCATTGTTCAAATCAAAAGAAAATAAATTTTTAGAAGTCTTTCTTTCAAAAACAAAATCAAAATCAAAATAAAAAAAAATCAAAAAAAATATATTTCCTTTCTGCTAAAGCATTTCTTTCAAAAAGTCCAAAAAACAAAGTTTGTATATTTACTCCATTCTCGATCTTCAAGAACTACGCTTGGTCTGATTCATGCGGGGTCATGATACGTATGCAATTTCCATAGGATTCGATCATAACCCTAAATAAGAGAAAAGGGCAAAAACAAATGGAGGGTGAAAAAAAAAATATAGTGGGAAAGAATAAGGAAGAGCCGGGATGATGCATGCAACCGTTGCAAAACATGCAGAAACTCATTTAACTGTATAGGTGCATCATACCCGAATGTGAGACTACCTATCTGTTATTTGTCTCAAACTAACCGTTTGTTGCTGCTATATCATCAGGTTCTATAGTAAAGTGGCTGGTTTTGTGGTAATCTGGCCTCACATCAATACTTCACGAGGTCAAAAGGAAGTGTTGAAATGTCTTTGGAAATCCCTCTGCCAACGATTCCTATTCCGGAGGATAGCCCGATCTCGGCCATCCCAACTTCTGAGCCAGCAACTGCTGAAGAAAATAGAATTATGCGTATCCGCATGATAGAAATGTGGGACGCCTGGGGAAATGGAAAAGAACCACCAAGTGCGATCCCTGGATTCCCTGAGCTTTTTCCTAGGGCAAGTGGGACTTCCAACATCCCCATAAGTTATCCAAATACCCCGCCGGGATATCCTACTATTTCAGCCCACTTCGCTGGAACACCTTCTGAGTCTTGCCCCCAGTGTTAGCTTCAGGTACACCTTCAAACATATTCACCACACCACCTTGTTCAGCTACGACACAACCTGTTTTACCCAGGCCTAACTTCGATTCATCTTCCTTCACATTTCAAGCACCATCTTTCCCACTGGAACCTACCCAGTTTACTGCCAATGCTTACCCTCAGCCGCCTCGGTACGATTTTACCATAGGGAAAGAAAAAGCCTCAAAAACACCTGAACAAAAGGAAATTACTAGAAAGATGAGAAGCATGGAGCAAAGTCTGAAAAATATACAGGGACAGAGTGGACAAAAGAGCATATCTTACGCTGACCTGTGCATGTTCCCGCACGTGCATCTACCCTTGGGTTTCAAAACCCCAAAGTTTGAAAAATATGATGGCCATGGGGATCCCATTTCCCACCTCAAAAGGAACTGCAACCAGTTGCGGGGGGCGAGCGGAAACGAAGAGCTTCTTATGGCATACTTTGGAGAGATTTTGGTCGGCATTGCTTCTGAATGGTAAATGGATCAGGATATATCTCGTTGGCATATATGGGACGACCTAGCTCGAGACTTTGTCAGGTAGTTTCAATATAACATCGACATTGCCCCTGACAGGAATTCATTATCAAATCTATAAAAAAAAAGTCCTCGGAGAGCTTCCGAGAGTATGCTGTCAAATGGCGCGAACAAGCGGCCAGAGTCAAGACTTAAATGGACGAAACAGAGATGGTCAGTGTCTTTCTTCAAGCCTAAGAGGCCGATTATTATCAAAACATGATGTCTGCAATGGGAAAGCCGTTTGTCGAAGCCATCAAAATTGGTGAAATGGTTGAAAATGGGTTGAAAACAGGGCGAATCTTGAGTCAGTCTGCTATAAAAGCTACCTCCCAAGCAATCCAAGGCGGGTCTGGAGGAGTAGCAAACCGAAAGAAGAAGGAAGAAGAAACAATGGCAACGTTAAGGGTAAGCAAACCCCATCCAACCAGATTTCATTTCTGTAAAAGAACCCCACAGCACTACTACCCCCATCAAGATGCGACCTATGTTATAGGTCCTCAGCCATACGCAGTGATGAATGCACAACCATATGTCATGCCACAACAAAAATTTAACCAGAATAGAGCTCCATTTCCCAGAAATCAGCCTCCTCACCTAAACCACAATAACCCCTGTCCTCCACAAAATAACTTCCGTACTCGTGAACCACCCAGGAGGCCAAATTTTACACCAATCGGTGAACCCTACTCCAGTATGTTTCCGAAGCTTGTTCAAATGGGTCTGCTGCAGCCCATGCCTCAAAACAGGCAAAACCCAGAATCACCCTCCTATCAGCGGGGTGTCCGATGCGCTTATCACTCAGGAGCTAAGGGGCATGATACAGAAAATTGTTGGACTTTGAAAAGAGCCGTGGAAGACTTGATAGAACAAGGAAAGATAGTGCTAAGGGATGAGGATGTCCCCAATGTGACAAATAACCCACTGTCAGCCCACAACAATGGGCCAGTAATTGGAATGATTTGTGAAGATGGGGAATTTGATCTGGCACTAAAAGCCATAATTGACATTGCTGATGCGGACAGAAAGCCAAAAGTTGCCCTGAAGCAAGATAAAGTGGAAAAGAAGACCAAAGCCACCCAGTCAAAACCAAAAATGAAAGTTGAAGCAGGAACGGAGGCAATGCCTCCCAAAGATGGTGTTCTCTATATCCCACGAGGCAGCAAAGAAAATCAGTTGACTTTGAGTCCTCCAAAAAGATTTGAACTGAAAAAGGGATCCCAGATATACGTACCCAAAGGAGCTTATATTGTGCGGGGGACAATTAAGCCATCGAGGCCGAACGAGCCCGTAGTTATTGGACGCGCGCCGTAGAAGCCTATGACATATCCTACTGTGGTACCATTGAATTACCATAAAACAATGGTCGCGTATAAAGGCAAAGAAATCTTGGGGAAGCTTCAAGAAAATTACCCTGTTGAGAAATACTCTAACGCGGAAGAAGTGAACAACGCCACCAGAAAGCGTTTCCCTGTTAAGAAACCTGTAAGTGCCGAAGAAGAAGAATCTTTCTTTCATAAAATGAAGACGACGGTATATGACGTAGTTGATCAACTGCGAAAGTATCCTGAATAAGTATCTTTGCAATCATTACTAATGAAATCCCCCGAACATCAGAAGGTTTTTATGAAGACCCTCAATGAAGCATACGTTCCACCTGAAACTTTGGTAGAACAGTTAGAAAGAATGGCGAAAAGATTTTTCGCTATCAATCAGATTTCATTTAGTAAAAATGACTTGCCCCCAAAAGGGGCCGCTCACAACAAAGCTTTGCACTTAACTGTCAAATGTGAGGGATACTATATGAAGAGGGTCATGGTAGACGGAGGTACTGGGGTAGACATTTTCCCACTCTCTACACTACAATGTATGGAAATCGGGACTGAAAGGATTCGTCGCAACAATGTCTGCGTGCGAGCTTTCGACGGTATCAAAAGAGACACGATTGGAGAAATTGACCTAATTATGACCATTAGCCCGATGGACTTTGAGGTGACCTTCCAAGTGCTCCCCACAAAATTATTATTTTTTGGCAATACGACCTTATTATTTTCAAAATAAACCTTCACTCCAACTTTTACTAATAACCCCACAAAAACTAAATTGGTTTGGATATTAGGAACATGCAATACATCACTCAATGCTAGAGTTTTACCAGATGTAAGTTTGAGAAAAAAATTTCCTTTCCCAAGAAAGCGAGTTGTTCTTGAGTCATCAAGATAAATAGTTTCTTCTTCTTCCTCGATTTGGCTGTAATTTTTTTCTGCACAAATGTGCCTAGTAGCACCAGAGTCTACCATCTAATTTCTCAAATTGTCTGCATTATTCATTTGGGAAGTGACCGCAACAATTATATTATCCACTTTATGCAAATTTAATTTCGACTTAGCGAGATTATCATTTATCCCAACTCCTCTCTTGCATTGAGGTGCATTTTTCTCGAATGTTTTAATTTTAATATTGAACATGTAGCCATGTCTATTTAAATACTCGTGTTTTGACATTACTGTATGCCAAAGTTGTGGATGCAATAACATATTTGAAATACCATGGATATCTAGCAGGACAACTGGAATAGTAGCATTAGAGACAACACTAAAATTGGTAGCACCATCAAAAATTTCCGCAGTAGTATTACTTGCCATAGTTTCTTAGATTGTAGGGAAATGACATCGAAAAAAATAATAAAAAATAAAATAAAATAAAATAATAATAATAATAATGCAATAATATTATCTGTAAGCAGATACACGAATTAACTTGAGTCGTGCTGGGCAATATCTTAAGAAACTATTTCAGCAATGTGAAATATTTTTCCATGATTAAACAAGCCCATCTCTAATTTATTTAGAGGATACATGAATCAACAAAATATTAAATTACAAACCCAACTAGCTAGGTGATGTACAAGCGACAAGGGTTAGTATCATGGATTATCAGGATGTATCTTATGGCTTTGCGCCAAGTGAACGGAGTTCACTATCAACGATCAAATTGTGGGTCATGTGTCATATCAGATTTGACCTTCGATGTTCCTATGTCCATAATAATTCTACATTTCAGTATCAGCAAGGAAATGAAAACAATTTCAGGATACTCGTAGTGCTCCAGTTAACCAGGGCGCTTCCATGGGACAATCATCTTTTAATGCACCACTAGCATGGGATTCCTTAAATGGTTATTCTAGTTATCCGGCACAAACTCAGTATGAGCAGCCGAACTGCAAATGGGCTATTATGAATGTGGTGATACTAGAAACATCATTAGAAATTGTCCCAGACTTGGGAGAAATCTATTTCATCAGAACATGTAGTCAACACCCTCCATTATAGTTACTAATCTACATGCGCTACAAGTTAGAGATGGAGAACGAATAGGTAGATGGCGCCTAAGAGGTGGATGTCCGACCCATTGATATAATTGCCATAGTGTGGCTAAGACCACTACACCAGATGACGTCATTACAAATACAATTTTGATTGTTATAAAAAGGATATTATTCCTTAACTTGATTTGGTTTTGAAAATTGAGGCGAGTCCTTCTAATGTGCTCCACTCATGAGTGAGCTTCGTAATCCTGAGATCTACTTATGTGAATACTCGCATTGGGATATTATATGGAGATAGCTATCCATATCATTATGTGTTGGTCACTAAAAATATCTATGAGGCTAAAAGTAACTTTATATTACTTACTACAATGGGTTTTGATGTGATTTCAGGATAATTAATTTCAATTGTCAATTATATGCCCTATCGGTATGAGGGTTCATTATATGTTGTGATTCTCTTTGACGGGAATTATTGAAGAGAGAAAGAAAGGAAATGAAAAAATTTCAGTTGGCACAATGTGCAAATACTTGTGATTCAGAGTTGAGGGTGATATCCTCAAATATTTATATGATGCGAAATATTTTAAACCGGGCTACAAGCCGCGGTGGTGTTATATAAGGACGAGGTCCTGGCGTTGAAATTTTTATTTTTGTGATTAAAACTCTCCTTTTATAAATTAAAATTTTTATATATTTTAAATGGGAGTCATGCCTGTTAGGCTTATTTGACAAATCTTGTGTATTTTTTGTTCATATTCAGTCATTTTTGTGTCGTAAACATTGAGTTTAGCCTATGAGATGGGCGACTAGGTGACGTTAAATGTGACTCGTTAATTCGGGTAAGTAATTATGAGATATTGATGCCTCGTTATGAGTAAAGCGGAGGTCTGAAATTATATGTTTGTTAATATAATGTTAATTGGCAAGGTTGTGATTTATGAACAACTATTATGGCCAGAGAAGAGGTTTTGGGCATACAGATGACGTGTTTCATGTCCAGATATCATTATGATAATGTGATGCTTGTAATGCAGAGATTAGTATTATTGATATATACATTGTGGTGTTTCATTTGGTTGTGGATGTGTTGTTAGGAGTTATTTTGGTGTTACTCTGGCAGGTGGATAGGCTCAATTACAGGGGAGGCTCTGCCGAAATTTTTGAAAAAAATTTGGGAGTTAGAAAAAAAAATTGAGACATTAAGATGTGCGAAGAAAGAGATAAGTTACGTTGTGTATTTGAGGACGAATGACCCTAAGTGGGGGAGAGTGTAATATCCTGAAGAAAATAATTTCAAAGTAATTAAGCGCTAGTAAAAGTTGAAGTATGTTAAAATAAGACTAATGCTATGTGACAATGTGGAATTCAGGCCCTATGATGAATGTTAGATGTTGAAGTTTGGGTCTTGTCATAAGGTTATGGACTAAGGATGAGGTGAAACCTTCAGTTAAGTTGAAGGATCATTATAGGAATTTTATTAAAAGGGGTTTATTCTGCCTAGTGTATCACTTGGGGTGCTCCTGTGTTATTTATGAAGAAAAAGGATGGTTCTATGCGTATGTGTATTGATTACCGCCAGTTGAATAAGGCTACAGTGAAGAACCATTATCCTTGCCTCTTGTTGATGATCGGTTTGACTAGCTTAAGGGCGCACATGTGTTTTTTTTCTAAGATTGATTTGCGCTCAGGTTACCATCAGTTTAAGGTTCGGGAGCCAGATATTCCGAAGACTGCTTTCAGGACTTCGTATGATCATTGCGAGTCTCTTATATGTCATTTGGGCTGACCAATGACCCAACAATTTTTGTATATTTGGTGCATAGTGTATTCTGGCCATATCTTTAATTTTGTCATTGTCCTTATTGATGACATTCTGGTATATTCCCGGAGTCGAGAAGATCATGAGCAACACCTGAGGATAGTGCTTCAGACTCTGAAAGAAAAGAAATTATATGCAAAGTTTTCAAAATGTAAGTTCTTGTTGAATTCCGTGGCATTCTTAAATCACGTGGTATCAAGTGAGGGTATTCGGGTGGATCCGAAGAAGGTAGAGGCAGTTTAGAGTTGGCCTAGACCCTCCTCGGCTACAAAGATTCGTAGTTTCCTCGGCTTGGCGGGTTACTACCCTCGTTTTGTGGAAAGGTTTTCATCGATTGCAGCTCCTATGACTAGATTGACTTAGAAAGGTTTGTGATGTTGCATATATGGTCGGAGAGCGGGTTCTGCTTCTAGTTTCCCTTACGAAGGGCGTTGGGAAGAAAGGGAAATTGAGTTTGAGGTTTATTTACCCTTTTGAGGTATTGAAGCATGTTGGAAAAGTTGCTTATGACCTTGTCCTACCTCCCATCTGGGCAGGAGTTCATCCTATATTTCAGGTTTCGATGCTCCGAAGGTATTATGGCGACCCATTGCACATTTTGGATTTCAGCTCAGTTCATTTGGACAAGGATTTATCTTATGTTGAGGAGCCAGTGGCTATATTGGATAGATGGATCAGAAAGTTGAGGTCAAAGAGCATTGCTTCAGTAAAGGTTCAATGGCGGGGTCAGTCAGTTAAGGAGGCGACTTGGGAGACCAAACGGGATATGCGCAGCCGATACTCTCATCTTTGCACTACTTCAGGTATGTTCTTTATACTCGTTCGAGGACGAACGAATGTTTAAGTATGGGAGAATGTAACGACCCGGTCGGTTGTTTTTAGAATTTACACCTCGTTCCCCCTATTAACTACTTCCTCTAAGTTCATTTATGCTATTTTGGTTTGTTGGATTCTGAGTGTTTTGGGACACTTAGTCCCTAAATGAGAGCGTAAGTGTTGAAAAATGGTCCAAAATTGGAACTATGTGAAGACGGCCTCGGAATGGAAATTTGATGGTTCTGTTAGCTCTATTAGGTGATTTCGGGCTTAGGAGCGTGTTCGGAATGTATTTTGGAAGTCCGTAGCTCATTTAGGCTAGAAATGCCGAAAGCTAGTATTTTGGCGATTTCCGGTTAATAGGTGAAATTTTGATCCGAGGGTCGGAACGGATCTCCGGAAGTTGCTATAGCACCGTCATGTCATTTGGGACGTGTGTGCAAAATTTCAAGTCATTCGGGTGTGGTTAGGTCGGGTTTTTGATCGAATGAGCGTTTTGGAAGTTTTAAAGGAACTTAGGCTTGAATTCGATGTAATTCGATAATTTTGGTGTTAGTCGCGGTGTTTTTATAATTGAAACAAGTTTGAATAACATTATAGGATGTATTGGTATTTTTGGTTGAGGTCCCGGGGGCCTCGGGATGATTTCGGATGGCTAGCAGGAACTTTTGAAGTTGGAAATTTCATAAAAGACGAAAGTTGTAAATGAGTACGCACAAGACCTCACTTTGAACGATCATATCTCCCATTATATAAGGAGTTGTGTGACCCACAATCTCTCAAATTAAATCCCTTTGAGCCTAGTTTCCAACGCAACAAAATGTTCGTCATTTGGAGGTGTATACAGAAAGTTATGACCATTTTACTAGGCATGTGTCACTAGCGCGCCCAGATGCGCGCCCGCGCTAAATGTGCGCGCCCAAAGGCAGAACACTGGGCAAACTAGCACGCCCAGATGCGCGACTGCGCTAGTAGCGGGCCTCTAAATATACCTAAGGACGGGAAATGACAGAAGTTGAGTCATTTCTCAAGCCTAGGGTTTCCCCAACACCCCAACTCGACCAAGGCATCAAATTGCACACCAAAGGTGAGTTTTTAAGTGTGTTTTCATGGAGATTTCACTTCTCAATTACTAGTTACAACATGATTTTGGTTGGATTTCATAGGATTTCTTCAAAACCTCAAGAACACCCCAAAGTTGTCTTACAAGATTTGGTCTACAAGAGGTAATCCTACACCTTAGACTTACATATATGGAATTATGAGTATGAATCATGTATTACAACCTATGGTATGGTGTTTGGAAGCCATAAATTCCCAATTTAAATACATGACTATGGTAGAGATTTAAAGATGATTATTCGATGGAATTTTGTTGGTTGGGTGTGAATGGTTGATCACACATGTGATGTTAGGAGTATAAATTATTGAAGAAAAATTGTGGGATGAATTGTTGGTTAATAGTGATAATTGGATGAACCAATACTATAGATATGAGCTGGAAAGATTTATACCTATAAGGTATTTGATAATATGCCTAAATGACATAAGTTAGGGAATTTATTACCAATATTGGCCCTATTGAATGTTGTATTGTAGATTGAAGTTACATAACTATATTGGATCATCGTAGTATCATTAAGGGGGGAATTTCGGATATGTATGTCTAAAAAACCCCGTCTTTTAGAAATCGAGCTTCATCGATGTTTGTGTGATCTTGGTCATTTTTCATAATTTTGCGTATTATCTTAGAATTTAATTGTAGAATAAATTACTTTAATTATTATTTACAATATGCAATTTAATTGGATAGAGTTGAGCCATTTGGAGTCGAATACTCGTGGCAAGGGCGTGATTTCAGGTTGACTTGCACTTCTTCGAGGTAAGTGGCTTGTCTAACCTTGTGTGGGGGACTTTGTCCCTTAGGATGTAATATTTGGTAATTGAATGTCTTGTACGTGAGGTGACGAGCGCGTACTTGAGCTAATTGTTGAAACCCCGAATTTTTACTTAAAATATTTGAACCGAGTTTCTTTCGTATTTGCTTTATTCTACTTGCTATTAGCCTGTGCCAATATAGAAAAGTATGGATCAACCCTGTGCCAATATAGAAAAGTATGTTAGTTGATCCAAATTGCTTATTTGCTTAATTTGCCTTAATTGTAATTACTCGGAGCATGTTAGGCCAGAATTATTTGTTGCTTTGTATTGTTATACTTCAATTTCTGATTATTCTCTGATTTTGGTTGTGCATTTACATTGGGACTACGGGTTTGATTCCTGGGAGCTCCCCACCCCCCCTGTTTGTTTACTTTGGGACTACGAGTTTGATCCCCGGGAGATCCCCCTGCACATTTATATTTGGTACTACGGATTCGATTCCCGGGAGATCCCCCTGCACATTTATATTTGGGACTATGGGTTCGATACCCGGAAGATCCCCCTGCATATTTATATTTGGGACTAAGGGTTAGATTCCCGGGAGATCCCCCTGCACGTGTTATGTTCTAAGACTGAGAATGCGGGATACCAAGAGATCCCTGGCACAGAAATGATTATATATTGTAGATACCAAGAGATCCCAGAATTATTATTGAGGATACCGGGAGATCCTCGGGATACCAAGAGATCCCCGAATTATTGTTGAGGATACCAAGAGATCCTAGAATTATTATTGAGGATACCAGGAGATCCTCGGGATACCAAGAGATCCCCGAACGATTTATTGAGGATACCAAGAGGTCCTAGAATTATTATTGAGGATACCAGGAGATCCTCGGGATACCAAGAGATCCCGGAATGATTTATTGAGGATACCAAGAGATTCTCGGGATACCAGGAGATCTCCGATGATAAATATTCGGTTGTGGCTTGTATCTCTACTAATTGATTGTGTTTGTTCTCTGTTATTGTTTTACTTATTTTCTTGTTGGATTTCTGTTGTGATTATACTCATATTGTCTCCTCATTATCATATTGATTATTATATTTTATCTCAGTAGGTCCCTGAACTTCCTCGTTACTACCCAATCGAGGTTAGGCTTGGCACTTACTGAGTACCGATGTGGTGTACTCATGCCTCTTCTGCGTATGTTTTTCATGTGCAGATCCAGGTACTTACGGTCCAGCATATTATCAGTGATCCAGGAGTGATATTCAGAGACTTTGAGGTATATCTGCCACGTCCGCAGGCCAGGAGTCTCTATCTTATTCCAGCTGTAGTATATGATTTTCCTTTCTTTCGGTTGTGTAGAAATTCCGGAGTTAGAGCAGTGTATTACTTTCTATTAGCCTGTGGTTCCCGTGAGATTCGGGGTTTTGGGATTTCTGTTTCAGAATTTGTAGAGTCAAAGTGTATCTTCCAAGTGGCAAGTTGTATACTTCCTGAAGTTATTTAACTTTTGACTTAATATTTCCGTATTAGTTGTTACTTCCGCACTGTTAGGCTTACCTAGTCGTTGTGACTATGTGCCGTCATTACGTATTCACGATTGGTGAATTAGGGTCGTGACAGATTTGATCGCTTAGATATGTGTCACAACTAACTCACGAAATTTTTCTAGTGAAAACTGGGGCAGAAAAATTTCGTTCGTTTGTTTGTTTTGGGGTACATGATTCGGGATGACCAAAAGAATGAGTCCCAATCCAGAATAAAGAAAAGAGGAAAAGAACAAAAATAAGTGAAGTTAGAATGCTGAAGTAGAGAGAGACGCAGACTGCTCAAAATTTGATTGAAGTCACAAGCTTTCCAAGTCCCGCCTTGATCCAAAGATAAAGAAAGAACCGACCAGTTGACGAGCATCAAGATTCAGGTCGGAGTCTGCCGCTAGAACCTCTCAAGTCTCAAGATCAAGCTTCAAGAAATTTATAGATAGGAATCTTGTAACTCGCAGTTGATGAGTTTAGCTAGCGTATCTTTTTACTTTTCATTTTGGTGTAATAAGGAGGTCAAAAACAGTAGCAGTAACAGTGAAGCCACAGCTTCATGGTAGTCCCAGCTACCAAAATTTCCGAACTACATTGACCTGATTCCTTTTTAGCCAAGGATATGTAGGAAACCTTTGGAGCAGAGGTTCGGTCAAAATCTTTCAAAAAAAAAATGCTTCACACGGAGTACTCAAACGGGCAAAAAATCGCTCATATCCGCTCACTTTGTCTTTGCACGAAAACTCTTCGTGTTTACGGGCAAAGAGGGGCAGCTGTGAGCACGTGATTTTTGTCTCACATGAATTGCCCCCACAAAATCAAAACAAAAAAAATTGTTTGTCTTATTGTGTGCAATTTTGAGAATTTTCGGGGTATTTTTCTGTCATTATTTGCATTTGTCTGTGCATGTTTATTTTAGTTTAAATTATGGGAAATATATATATATATATATATATATATATATATATATATATATATTGCATTTGCATTTGTATTTAGGTTTTAATTAGACATTTTGGAGTTAATCAATATGATTGCTTTACAAAAAAAAAATCATAAAAAATAATGTATTTTTGCATTTATTCAGCGTTTAATGTCAAAGTTGTGTGATTTGATATTTAATTACTTGTGATAATTACTACTTAGAGTTAATTAATATTTTTAGGATAATTTTGTCGAGGTTAAATTTAGGTTTGTATTTTTATTTTAATTAGAAAAGAAAATTGAAAAGAAAAAGAAAATAAGAAGAGGAAAATCGGATTTGGGTCAATTCCAATTTAATTCACCCAAGCCCAAACCAAACACCCTTATACCCAACCAAAATACCCACAAACCAAACCCAAACCCTTAAAAAATCTGATCCACTTAATCTTGATCGTTGATCTCTAGTAGATCTAACGGTCCGGAACTCACCCATTTTTAATATAAAAATTTTTCAAAAAACCTCACCCACCTTACTTCTAAACTCCTTACTCTTCCACTTCTCTCACATCTCTCTAAACTTAAATCCTCTCTACCTCGCTCTTCTCCCTCCGCCGCCGCCGCCCATCGGAATTCTTTTCCGGCGGCGGCCTACCTCTAAAATCCCTCAAATTCACCCAATCTTCTCCTCTTCTCCTCCTCTACCTCATATTATCAGCCAAACTCCCCAAAACCCAACCAAAATTCGTAGATCTTAGATCTAAAAAGGCCAAAACCCTAGATCTATCCCTTTTTTTGTGCATTTTCCTAGCCATTAAAAAAAATCCTCCGGTCAATATCTCCCATGAAGGATCTTAGATCCAAGACGAGAGTCTTGATTTGAAAATTTTTTTTACGGTTAGACCCATGTAATTTTATTATTTAATTTTCACATTCCTTAATTTATGCATTTATATTTTTTGCATTTTATTCTCGTTATGTATGTTATTTTCTGCATTTTTATTTTATTTATTTATTTATTTTCTATTTTTTCTTTATTATTATTTATATTCTGCGTAATTTTTTAATATTTATTTTTGTCCGAATTTTTTTAACCTCTATTATAATTAATTAATTACTTAAGTCATATTTAACTTAAATATGGAAAAAAAAATGTGTAGATATATTTAATTAGATAAAAATTATGAATAGATAAAAAAAATTAATTATTAAAAATGTAGTATTTGGATTCCATTTTTATTTTTATTTTTTTATTTTTTTACATCTCATCAATTTAACTACTGTTATTCTATTAAATATATTATGTAGTTATTAATGAGGTTGTACATATGTGTGTGTATATATATATATATATATATATATATATATATATATATATATATATATATATTATACACTCCACATATATATTTATTTCTCTCACACTAACCCACTAATTTATGTCTCATCATGCCAACCAATTTATGTCTCATCGTGCCCACTAGTTTATGTCCCATCATGCCCACTAATTTATGTCCCCCTCCTATCATAAAATCCCCTATAAATAACCTCTCTTCAGACAAAAGGAAGAGAAGGAAAATATTTAAAAAAGATATAGTTTGGAGACACAAGAAAAGGTCCAAAAAGAGAAAGAGAGAACTAAGAATTCTAAAGTGATTGAAGAGCTAAAAATACAAAATATACAAACGGCTAGATATTCATTGTTCCTTTGATTTCTCTTGTTAATTTTTTGAAATTTTCAAAGTCTGAAATACTTTATGGTTCATCTGGGAGTGAATATGAATTGACTGGGGTTGGAAAGTTAGATCTTGAGCTGTTAAAAGTGTTCTACTTTTTCATTGGTTAGTTGGGTCCTGTCTGTTTTGGCTGTCTACTGAATTCTCATTGTTTGTGCTTTCCTCTTACTTCAGGTACACTTTTTTAAGCCCTATAGATTGTGAATTCGGATATGAGGATCGAAATGAAAAGCAAAAAATTTTTAAGAGCATAATATTAGTTGTTCGTGTTTCAGCTATATTTTATGTATTAATAGCTTAATCCTTATCATTGTATGGTATTATGGGACTGTTAAAAATATGACAATGAAAGGTTCAATTGATTTATTGTTGAATTCTGGACTGTTGTTTGCTATGCTATTTTATGCTGATTTCCATCCTTCATTCTTGTTTTCATTTGGATTCTTTTCTTTTTTTTCGAGTACTGTTGCCCAAGCATTTAGGTACATACCTCTATGAACTTGAATGATTTCTATTTTAATCCATCTTCTGTATTCTTCTACGAAATTCATATGTTAATTCCTTTACGCTTAGCCCATCGATTAGTAGATTTAAACTTAGTTAATCATGTCGTGACTAGATTCTCCTTGTTTTGCTGTATTGAATGATAAAAAAAATAAAAATTATAATTTTTTAGTTCCTTTTGGTCAAGTTCGTTAATTGTAGTTTATGTATGCTTATAAAAAATGCATGGTAGGTTTGACAAAATAACCCACCCGTTAATTTAAAGCATACTGAGAGGAAGACAATGTAGAGACAAATTTAAAGTTTGGGTCTAATTGGCTAAATTGAATGACTAATCTGTCACTATTTGAGCAAATTTTGTTGAGTTCTTAATTGTACTGCACTTGTCTTATTCGGAACTCGGCGAATTTGGAAGGTGAATATTGAGAACTGAATGTGATATAAACTATTTACGAACTAGCTTGTACTAAAAATTTAATTTTAATTTGTGCTGATATAAAAAAAAGGAAATTGAATTTAGTTTTTGTCAAATTAATTTTGCTCTTGAAAAGTGTAAGTTTATCTTGACTAAGTGTGATTAATTTTGATGGAAACACGGAGGTAACGAGTAAGCAACAGAATGATATGTATTTGTCAATTGAAATTTATCACAAAGATTAGATTATTAAAACTATTTTGCTTTCTGCTTTCTGCTTTTTACTTTTTCCCTTTTTTTTTTTTTTTTTTTTGCTTTTTTGATTCTTGCTTCTTGCTTTTCCATTTTCACATTAAGACTTTGGTACAAAAACATCTACACTATGTTGATCCGTACTTGTTAATTATATTGTAATAATTCATATGTGGAGATGTATACATACTTAATTACTTACTTAATTGATACCACTACTATTGTTGCTGATAATTCAGAATGAGAAAAAGAAGATTAACTCAATCAGTGGTTGATTAGTCATGAAGATCGTTGGTTGATTTGTCCATGAGGTTATCTAATTTAGGAATAATAATAATTCAAGAATATCGTAGTTTGTTTTAGGCTCGATTTAAACTAGTATTGTGATTATGTATACGTTCGCATAACATAATTGTAAATTTAATTCTAAAAAAGAACTCGAGAGATGCGTTCGCGCAACTTCAACCAAACTTTCCTTAATAAAATAAACAAAACGTTATTAATTGTGGATATGTTCGCGTGACATGATTTTTGATGTGCCAAAGGAAAAAATTATACGTACGCATAACTCAATTCTATAATTACGAATAATCAAGTGATTTAAAAGCGGTAAAAAGATAATTTCACATAGGTCTTAAAAATGAGTAATTCAACAATTAAGCCAAGTATAAATTGCTAAGCGACCGTGCTAGAACCACGGAACTCGGGAATGCCTAACACATTCTCCCGATTTAATATAATTCCTTATCTAGAATTTCTGGTTCGTAGACTTTTAAATAAAGTCGAAAACTTTCTCGATTTGGGATTTAAAATAAATCGGTGACTTGAGACATCAATTAAAATATTCTAAATGGCGACTCTGAATAAAAATAAATAAATAATCTCATTTCGAATAATGTCACTTAAAGTGGAAAAACTTCTTTATACCCTTCGGGATATAGGAAAAGGAGGTGTGACAATACTCATAACCTCTAGGACTTGAACTGCCCCGCAATCCTCAAAGGATTTTCAGAAGCGGAATATAGAAAGAAAAGGGAACAAAAAGGAAATGCTTTCAGCATTCATTAATTTTTATGTAATCCAATTTTAAGCTGGTGATAAGTCACACTTGCACATAAAAATTCCAATATGATTGCATGACCTATAAAAATCCTCAAAGAACAAAATTTACGAAAATAATTGGAATTTAAGCAAGTAACTCAAGAATGCGAACAGTGGTGGTATTGACTTCTCGACTTTATTTTTCAAAAGACTTAACACAAAAATCGTCTTATTTACACCAAAGTTATCTCATCTCCTTTGGTCCCACGCTAGGAAGCAATCCCATTTGTGCAAGTTTATAATGGCATAGAATAGAATGTAGAATTCTCCATTCTTTCATGACCACTATGTTTTCACTAAGTTATAGAGTCAGAAAGTATTTTAATCATAGATACAATTTTTTATTGTAACCATTCTAAAAGAATGTAGCACTACCTCTTTCACCAAAACAAACAAATTTAACCATACAAAAAATAAAAAGCACCAAGTTTTAGAATAACAAAAGTACAAAACATATGTATCATATTTATTCATGAATATACTACGGTCATTTTATTCAAAAAAATAAATACAATTAATGTACAAAACATATGTATCATATTTATTTATGAATATACTACGCATATCAACTGATCACCTTGTTTAATGTATTAATTTCAAACTATTATCCTCATATATTCTGCCAAAAATATAATTACATGTTCACTTACTTATTCAGTAAACTTGTCTCCTGAACCTTCTAGGGGAAAAGAGAATTTCTCCTTTGCATTAGTTCGTTAAACAATTTTGATCAAAACATCAAAGAGGAAAACAAAATCCATATTCAAGGGAATTCTACACACACACANATATATATATATATATATATATATATATATATATATATATATATATATATATATATATATATATATATATATATTGCCTTATATAATTTCTTGTAAATATATTATAGAATTGTAAGCTAAACCTTCTAAAGAGTCAAATTTAAATACACAAAAAAAATTGCAAAGAGATATTTAAGGAAATGTCTTGTAATTTTTATTATTACGACATTAACAAAAATGACAATATCTTTCTTAGTCATTCCTTCCCCCAATGGAATTAGCACAACAAGGTGCTAATACCACCATTAAAAGGAAAAAAAACTAAAGAAGATGTGCCAAAGTACAAGTTACACCATAATCTACATAGTATCTCTAATAAATTTCGTAAATCCTTCAAGAATAATAGGTAGAGGAGGATGGGTAACAGTCTGGGTCGGGGGGCCGGGAGAAGGGTAGTAGCTTGGCAACTAGATTCACCAATTTTAGATTTTCCCTTACAATCAAACATTTTTTTTCAAAGAAAAGGTCATGTTAATTATAATTATACAAACAAAACTATATTATTAAAACTTAAGAGTTGGAACGAGTTTACCGAATTAACGAACAACTTCTTGAAAAATGAATATCATTGAAGACTTGAATACTTCAATTCACCAACTTCACAATTTTTCTCAAAATTGCAATAATAAAGTAAGCAATTATAGAAGAAAATTAGATGGAGATTGAGAGGGATTCATGAATTTATGAGTAAAAATAAAAGAATGATGGGGTATTTATAGATTAGAATTGGGAAAAAGTGTAATTATATAAAGTTTGGGGGCCAAATGGCTATTTTTTAAAGTCCCAAACTGTTGGAAATTGAAGGCCAACGGCTAGATTATAAAAATTTGACCGTTGGTCATTTAAGAAAAAAATTAAAAAAAAAATTGTTGTTTGGATCATTGGGCCCAGTTGAACCGGCCCAGGCCCGCCTGCCGGTCCCGGGCTTAACGGTCCTGGGCTCACGGGCTATTTGGGTTGGACCGGCCCGCTACGGGCTTAATGCACCATTAGATACCGGCCTACTGAGACCAGCCCATTTGGCTCGCGATCTCGGGCCAGTTTCGGGCTGGGCCCGGCCCACAATACACTCTTACGGGTGGATTTGTCCAAAATTAACACGTTGAATCATATTCTAGTTAGAAACTTGACCTCACTTTTGGTGTTATTTACGCAAATGCCATTCGCCGTACCACAAAGCCTTCACTTATTATATAGTTAAATTTTATATTTTAATTTTGGTGTATAATTTTTATAAATTATTTTTTGTATATACTTATTTTTATATAAAATTATAAGTTATAATTATATATAAAATATAACGTCACAAAAATGAAACGTACAACTATAAAATATAATTGTTGTTAATAAATAATACAATGTTCGTTAAATAACATAAAAATAAATATTTAATATAGTAGTGACTGATGTAGATTAAAATTGAACATATAAAAATATTAAATAATATAACGAGATGAGAAAATTACAACAATCATTTAGTATTATGGTAGGTCACTTTCAAATCCACAAATATCATCAAGATATTGAGTGTATGGGGCAGAAGATTGTTGTGGTAGTGGTTGTTGAAATTGTTGACTTCTTTTATTATTCGTTTTAGTTTTTCGTTGAAAAAATTCACGAATATTTGGATCATCAACAGAATCTAAATTTGATAATACAATTTTATTTTCTTCTTTACATTATTTTAGTTTCAAAGCTCTATTTTTTATCTCCATATCTTGCTGCCTGTCTACACTTGACTTTGCCGACAACCCAACAAGCCGATTGTTTTCTGATTTTACTATTTTCATAGTCGATGAAAAACCTTTATCGATTTTCTCTTCAATTTTACTTTCTTCACCCCAATATGTCGTTCTGATGATATGCAATATCATGACGATCCGGCCCGTCGTCTCGTGAGTTACCGTCCCGTTTTCCCCGTTATATGCTTAATCATGTTTCAGTATGTGTACTTGGGGAATTTGAGTCAATTCGGATCGAGTTTGGTAGGAAATGAGACAATTAGTCTCTTTAATGAAGGAATAGTTTGAAAAAGTCAACTAGATGTTGACCTGTGAGTTAGAGGGCTCGGAATTGAATTC
>MU779422.1:7429-20373 GCA_026770625.1 Nicotiana glauca | reverse complement strand
GCTCATAGCCATACTTGGGGCTTATTGTCAATTGTTTGAACTCTTTATGAACTATCATCACTGTTTCCCTCACTATTTGAATTATTAATTGAACTCAGTCCATGTGATTTACACTGTTTCATGAACTCAGCTATATTTTACTCAACTTGGAATTTTAACTGATATTTGAACTATTGTTGAGCTGAGTATTATTGTTTTACTGATGCCCGAGAGGCTTTTTGACTATTTTTGGACTTATTGAGGCCGATGGCCATATGTGAGGGCATGAAGAGTGATGTGAGGAGGCTTTCAGGCCTCGAGTGTTCTGTGAGGAGGCTTTCAAGTCTCGAGTGTATTGTGAGCAGGCTTTCAGGCATTGATAGCGCTTGGGCTGAAGGAGCCCCTCCGGAGTCTCCACACCCACAGTGAGCACGGGGTACCCCTTTGAAATGAACAGTGGTAACAATGACACTGTCATATGTGTTTCGGTCAGATAACAATGACTGACCAGTCAGATAACAATGACTGACTAGTGGTAACAATGACACTGAAACACACTTTGGTCAGGTAACAATGGCTGACCGGTCAGGTAACAATGGCTGACCTTACTTGTGCAATCTTGTTTATTTGATTCCTTTCAAGAGAATATTTTTGCTATGTTTTCAGGAATTCTACTGTTATTGGTTTACTGCTTAGGATAGCATTATTTGTGCCCTTTTTGGGATTTTATACTTTCAGTGTTATTTACTTTTATTACCACTAAGTTGGAAGTACTCACTTTACTCCCTGCACCATGTGTGCAGATCTAGGTCTTTCTTCACAGGTTGAATAGACATTCAGTGATCAGCAGGCTTGCTTATTCGGGAGAGTTGAGGTAGATGCATGGCATTCGCAGCCGTTGATTTTTCCTCTTATCCTTGTCTTTTATATTCCGCACTATCAGACATTTAGACAGTGTATGTAGTAGGATATTATTCTATTCTATAGAGGCTCGTATTCGTGACATCGGGTCCTAGTTGGGCTGTTTCGGTGTTTTGCCAGATTTTCCGTATTTTTACCTTTATTTCAGGCCTTGACTTAAATAGTTTTATCTTTACTTGTTTAAATAATTGGGGTAATTGTTATAAATGGTCGGGCTTGCCTAGTAGTGTGCTGGGCGCCATCGTAACCGGGTTTGGGTCGTGACAATTGCACCCTCGATCACTCATAATCATCCTCATTGTATCTCAAACACTATGTCCTACTTTTATCTGTCAGCAAACTACAAGGCCTATTTGGGTATGTTCTCAGCAACAGTTGAACCAAAGAGCTTCAAGGAAGTTTGTCAAGACAAAAATTGGGTATAAGAAATATCACAAAAGATTAAAGCTCTTGAAGACAATGCAACATGGGAAATTGTTGATCTACCTGCAGGAAAAAGGGCCATAGGATCCAAATGGGTGTTTAAGATAAAATATAAGGCAAATGGGGAAATTGAGAGATACAAGGCTAGATTGGTAGCAAAGGGTTATACACAACAAGAAGGGTTGGACTATCATAATACCTTCTCTCATGTAGTTAAAATAGTTACCGTGAGAAAAATCATAAGCATAGCAGCCACTAGAGGATGGAATACATTTCAAATGGATGTCAATAATGTTGTTTTGTAGGGGGTCTTTGTGAATATGTTTATATGGATATGCCTCAAGGTGTCCAGAAACAAAGGGAGAATAAGGTCTGCAAACTACTTAAATCGCTATATGATTTTAAGCAGACCTCAATGCAATGGAATATCAAATTGATTGAGGCCTTGGTGGAAGCAGGGTATCATCAAAGTGCTTATGATTATTCACTCTTCACTAAGAATACAAACTCTGACATTATTGTTATCTTAGTATATGTGGATGACTTTCTCATTACTGGAAGCAATGCAGAACTGATAGATGAAGACAAACTGACACTACACAATTCCTTTAAAATTAAGTATTTAGGGAAGCTGAGATATTCCCTTGGTATTAAGGTTCTAAGATCAGAAAAAGTGATCCTGTTCATACAGAGGAAGTATGCTCAGAAGTTGGGCTTGCAGGAGTTAAATCAATCTCCATCCAATATAGGTTAACCAAAAGTTAACAACTATTGAATATGACAAACATGCAGGAGTGAACAGGGATGAAGAATTGGAAGACATAGGGAGCTATCAAAGACTCATTGGCAGGTTGCTCTACTTGACCATCACCAGACTAGATCTCAGTTTTAGAGTCCAGGTATTCAGTCAGTTCATGCAGCATCCCAAACAATCTTATTGGGATGCAACATTGCGAGTAGTGAGATATGTAAAGGCAGCACCAGGTCTTGATATTTTGCTGAGCACAGGGCCTATAGATACATTGTCTGCTTATTGTGATTCGGACTAGGCCTATTGTCCTAATACTAGGAGGTCTATGTCATCAAGCTAGGAGATTCTTTACTTTCATGGAAGTCAAAAAAGCAACAAATTGTGAGTCAAAGCTCAGCTAAAGTTGAGTACAAAAGTCTAACAGCAGTAGCTGCAGAAATCACATGGTTCTCAGGATTGCTTAAGGAACTACAGGTCCAAGATCAGCAGCAAGTGTCTTTACATTGTGATAGTAAGGCAGCTCTGCAAATAGCTGCTAATCCTATATTTCATGAACACACCAAACATATCGAGATCGATTGCCATTTTATTCGAGAGAAGATCAATAATGGACAGTTGGCACCACAATATATTTCTACCAGTTTGCAGTTGGCTGACCTCATGACCAAAGCTTGGGTTCATCCCCGCACCATTTTCTCTTGTCCAAGCTTGGTGTGTTCAATGTGCTTCATTCCCCAGCTTGAAGGGGAGTATTGTTGTATATACTAGACTGAGATGTACTTGTAACTAGTTGAAGGACTAAAGTATAAATACAAATAAGGAGTTAGTTGGAGTCGGTTAAGTAGTTTATAAAAGGGACCACTCACGTGTAATGAAGACATAAGAAAGAAAACCAACTCATCTTCTTTATCTCAGTTTTGCATATCTCCTTCTCCTTCGGTATTGTTTTACTTGCATGCGTACTATTACTGATGAATTGAGCTGAATTTATAGATATATTAACACAGAAATAGGGCCAATCCTAGTTCCAAGTAGCATGACAAAAGTTTTGGCATGGAAACTTCCTTCAAGTACCATATTCAAATTTTATGGATCCGGAACTCTATAACATCCCGTCCAATTTATTGTTTGAATCTATTATTAGTACTAAGTAAAATCTTATGTACAGAATTTTAAGTCAATACTATTGAGTTCAGATTAACCCATAGCTTATCCGCTAGATCCACTCCTAATCTACTCGGACACTAGCTTAGTAATGGCATAACAGAAAGTGTGAATATAAACAAGCTTTTGGAAGTAACTAACTTCAACCATAAAAACTTGCAAGCAAAAAACTTACAAAAAATATGACAAATGTAAAGATTACAATTAGATAAGCTTCTTCTTTTCAAAAAATGACTTCAAATGCCAAACTTGGAGACCAGCCACGGACAAGCAAATAAGTAAAGGTAGTATAGTAAAACTGGCCATCTTGGAATTAGTTGCTCTGTTTAATTCTTGCATTTCTTCCTCCCTGTAACTCGCACAATAAAAGTTACTGTAGAATTTAACTATATACATAGACAGTGTAAAGAAATTTTATAATCGTCTACTATACTGGCAGCTGTATTTTCAAGTAACTAAATTTGTTATACTTTAATTTACGAGATTTAATGAAAATATAATTTTATACTGTTAATATATAGAAGCAATAGCAATGACATGCATGTTTATGATCGTACCGTTCGCGAAGATAAAACATCTCATCATGAATGGAAGTGATTATATCGAACAGTTTCTGCAGCTCAATTTCCATCACCTACATGCAAGGGTTGTTTAGTGACAAATAACTCTACTTTTCTATCTGTATCAGATTACACTTATTCAGAGTTTCAGACTATGAAAATTGAAAATCAATGGACAACAGTCTATTGCATAAATGCAAGGAAAGATTGGATAGATATTGGCTCACTTTCAACTTACTTCACGGGTTAGCCATTTCTTTTTCAAGAAACATATCCATTAATTTAATGCTAAAAGTAGCAACATAAAGAGATTTACACAAAAAAAAATGGAAGTAATTAGTCATCCATGAATTGAAAGAGCTAAATTATTGCTTACTTCTATCTGGCCTTTCTTGGCAATTTTAGACCAATCTTTAGCAGCAACACCAGATTTCCAATCAAAGTCAATTGACAAGTTTAGTGGTGGCTTATGATCTGCAGCCCAAAAACAAGCCATATAGTCACCTCCCTCAGATGCTGTAAAGGCAAAAGTGCCAGATTCTACATGATCCATGAAGTGATAATTGTTCCCATATGGAGAAGTGACCTGCATCAGTAATCACATCGTAAAGATTCCATAACAACAACAAATGCACAAGCTGATTGAAAGAGTCTCCACTAGTGGCGGAGCCTGTATTTTCACTATAAAAAGTCAAAATATAAAGAAGTAAATACATAGAGATGCCAAAGAGATTCAACATATTGTGTATATACATAAAACATGGATGACAAGATGCGGGAAGCGAGACTCAGATGGTTCGGGCATGTGCGGAGGAGAAGCCTTGATGCTCCGGTGAGAAGATGTGAGTGGTCGGCCGTGGTGGATACGAGAAGAGGTAGAGGGAGGCCTAAGAAGTATTGGGGAGAGGTGATTATGCAGGACATGGTATGACTGCAGATTTACAAGGACATGGCCCATGATAAGACGGTCTGGAGGTCAAGCGTTATGGTTGTAGGTTAGGGGTAGTAGAGCTTTCCTTACTTCATACTCGAGGTGAGGCGGGGTTGGATTCGGGTTGATCTTAGACGGCTTGCAGTTTATGTTGAGTCCACACTATCTTTGCTATTTATCTTAGCCCCGGGCCTTGGATATTGGTTGCTATTATTGCATGTTATTTATCTTTTGGTTGTTATGCTTCTGTTACTATTACGCTTTCTACTGGAGTTACTAATGAATTGTCTTTTCTTGTTTTTATTTTTGTCTTTCTGAGCCGAGGGTCTATCGGAAACAGGCTCCCTGCCCTATCAGGGTAGAGATAAGACTTGCGTACACACTACCCTCCCCAGACCCCACTTTGTGGGATTTTACTGGGTAATAGTTGTTGTTGTTGTTGTACATAAAATAATTTTTTCAACTTAGCTGCGGACTGTAATTTTCTTGCGAAGATGTGTGGCTCTGCCACAAGTTCCGACGTTGTCTTTACTGTAATATGCTGACACAGTGGCGAAGCCACATGCACCCAAGAGGTGTCAATCGACACCCTATCGTCGGAAAATTACAATGTTTAGCTAGGTAATTTTTTTAAAAATGTGTGTATATATACTATATAATGACACCCTTTGACTTCTTGGTGAGTTCGTTTTTTTATATTTTGACTCCCCTTAATGAAAATCCTGGCTCCGCCATTGTGCTGACAAGAAAAAGTGATATCTGTTGTGCAAATTAAATAGTAAATGTGGACATTTCTATTCGATTATATATCTTTCATTTGCCTGTCGAACGAGTGTGACATTAGTCTAAGTACTTAACGTAAAATTCTCAAAATAAACCAAAGATAAACAAAGAAAATGCATGCACTCATTTGAATAATTACACTTCATTATACATACTCTATGTGACATATATTAAGGTCACACAGACAATTAGCTCAAACTTCAAATGGCATTTCATTTTAAATAACAAAAATATATAAAAAGAAATTTACACTGTCAGTATATATAACTTAAATTCATATCAAATTAGGTTAGTCTATCTAAAAAGCAAATTTTCATGAATTCAAATTTCCAGAACTTACTAAATGAAGGGTAAAACTTGGAAGAAAAAAATTACCCGAACAGTGACTTTGTGGTTATCGGGCAAAGGGTAACCATCGTTAGGATTGACAAGAGAGTATTTGCCAACAGTCATAGCATCGTGCTTAATGTCCTCTGCTATACATTTTGAGGATCCAGATATCAACTCAAACCGCATTGCATCCACCAATGGTGATAATACTATCATCACCCAAATCAAAATTGAAACTAACATCTTTAATCTCCACATGATCATCTCCATTAACTAAAGACAGAGAGCGATAGAATTTGAGAGAGGTGTAAATTTGTGAGCATTAGATCTCATCGATCTATATCACACAGACATTGGTTATGTTGCAAAGATCCTTTATTTGTTTTGAATATATTCATGTCAAGAAAATATATGTTGGGTATTTCATAAGAATTCTTTAAAATAAAGTACACCTAACTGTATTAAATACTTACGTACATGTGTTCAGAATGCATATCCATAAATGAATAACTGAAACATACTCTATCTATTTTGCTTAATATGATCATTATTTAGATTTAGAAGTTTTTTAATTGCGACGTACTACTTCCATTCCATCAATTTATATCAAGTAGCTTGACTCAGTACGTAATTAAAAAGAAAAGAATTTTAAAATTTGTGGTTTTAAAAGCTTGAAGGATAAAAAAAATTGTGGGGCTATAATATAACTATAAAAGCTTATCATTAATGGTCAAATGGGTAAAATACAAAATTTAAGGTTGATTTTCCAAATGGAGAAATATGTCAATCGAATTAATAAGAAAACTGTGTCATATATACAAACTAAAACAGAGGAGTAGTATTTATAAAATTTAAAAAGAAGTGTATTGAATTTGAGATATATGTGTAATTAATGTATATAGCACGGGTACTTGTAAGTTTCTACTTTAGAAACTGATTTCACGACTACTTTCCTATTTCATATTGAACTTCAATTAATGGTTGTTCTAGGACAGATTTACGGGTGGCAAACGGGGCGGGGCGGGTCGAAAACGGGTAATAAAAAACGGATAAATTATTCGATCCGACATATATCTAATATGGATAGAAAATGCGTTAACTGGAGGATAATATGGTTAATCATATAATTCATGACTTCTTGAATATGATCACTTTTGAGAGAATTCCTAGTCTCCCAAACTTGAGGACCCCCAATTTGAGGTTTTATAAATGAAAAAGTTAAAATCATTGGTTATCTATTTTATAAATGGATAATATGGTTTTTATCCATATTTGATCCATTTTTAAAAAGTTTATTATTCAACCTATTTTTTAATGGATAATATAGGTGGTTAACTGCTTTCTTTTAACCATTTTGGCACCACCAAAAGAAAACTTGCTTGATATTTGAAATTTTTAGACAAAGAATTAAATGGAAGAATTTCTAAGTAGGATATTTGTGGAATAAACAGACTTGAAAAGGGATAATACAGGAGTAGAAACCCACAACTCACACTTGTGCTTTACAATAGTACCCAAAATAAACTTCTTCTGGCATGACCATGAAACTAAACTAACACATTGGATCATTGTTCTCCGTCATTTCATAATGTATTATATTGTAACGTTTTATTAATATAATATTTGGATAAATTATATTGTTTGTTAATATTAAATAATATTTTGCTATTTTAATTTGACTGTATCGTACCGTACTTTAACTTATAAGTTTACTAAAATACCCTCAATTATTTAAATATTAAATTTATCAAAAAATTTGCATAAAAGATAATTGAAAAAAAATAAAATAGAAGAAGGGAAAACACCTTAAGAAAGCAGAACAAAGGAGCGAGACAGAAGAAGGCAAAACAAAGGAACAGAGAAAATAAAACAGAAGCGGCAAAACACCTTTAACGTTGGCAGCAGAAATTTTGGAAAAAACAAAGTAGGTGATAGGTTGGAAAATTGAAGTTAAAATAGAAAAAAAAAGATAAAAGGTAAAAGGTAAAATAGAATTGTGGAGTATTAAGTTAGGGCATAATTGGAAAGAAAAATAGGAAACAATCCCACCACACCAAATTGGTTATTTTAAAAAATGGAAATTTTCATTGTTCCGGAACAATGAATTTAACAATACAATACAACCAACTTTAATGAAACAATCAAAACAAATATTGTTTTAGGATAATAATACAGTATGATACAACGGGGAACAACCATCCAAACGAGCTGTAATTTCAACTATAACCACTATCCTCCTCTTGTATAAAAATCCGACTATTTAAAGGTACCACTTAAAGTATACGCCTCTCGTTCTTCTCTGTTCTTTCCCCCGAAAGCAACCCATATGACATATCGCAGAAATAAAAGAGACAGAAAAATTAGTCTGTCTGCTGCTGCTCGGGGAAAAAAAGAAAAAGAAGAAAAAATGAGAGGAAACAATTACAAATAGTGGCAAACCACTGCTTGTTTACGATGTCTCCTCTCTTCACATGTTTCACTTGGATTTACGTTCATTCACCTTTTCCCTCAATTATAAAATTACGTAATAACATTTGAAAAGCAAAGAGCTGTTATCCAGATTCTTGCCTACAAGCTTTCTGCAAATTGTCCCTTCCTTCTGCATTATTATGTAAATTTCATCTGCTTCTCTTGTACCCGCTGCTACTAGAGTTAAAACTCATTTAAAGAACTCAATTCTCCAAGAAGATAAGAAAACGGTAACAACAGTAATATCCCACTTTCACATTAGATTGGATCATCTGCTGAATGATCCTTTCACTATACTGTCAATTGGGGAAACGAGTACAACACTTAGAGATGAAAACGTTCAAAGCTAGGGGAACGAAAAGGATCATAGGAAACAAATAAAATCAGGTTGCAGGTAAGACGGTCTATATGGCCTCCAGAGCCTGAAGAATATCAGCTTTCAAATCTTCAGTGTCTTCCACTCCAAAGCTGAATCGAACCAAGTTGTCCAAGATCCCATACTTTGCTCTGTCTGACTGGCTAAGATCCCTGTTTTCAAAATGATAAAGAAAGTTTATCCACTTATTATCCAAGTCCGATAAGGTTTCTTTAAGAATGTTTTTCCCATGAGTCATTTGATCCAACATGCTGGACAAAGGCTGATTCAGGATTTGAACCTGATGGGTTCAACTTAGCACTGAGCTCGGAACTCATTGTACCTTTGAAATTATGATTTCGAATTTAATATTTGCAGAAATTTTAGTGGCTTTTATGCATATATAGATGTTCAATTTTGAAAATACTGGGTCCAGTTGAACATATTGAGTAAAGGCCTCATCCGCCTCTAACGGTGGATAGCTTTTACATCCACCTAATAAAACCACATTACTGTTAGCACCTTCTAGGTATATCAATCCTTGGTGTCACATTTATTGGATGTCCAGAGTCTCCATAAACATGCTTTGTCAAGCCCCGGAAAGGGACAAAGGGAAAAGGACACTGCCAGCCATACACAGAAAATTGACATACCAGTAAGACATTATTGCTGGTTGATCCACAATGCTCTCGCAGCCTCCAAATGATGGAGCAATATAAGGAATTTTCAGAGCATCAATGAATTTTGCAGTAGTCAGCAGATCCCCATCAACCTAATTAATAATATAACCTTCTGATTAACCATCCAGAATATAGGACTTAACAAGCATAAACTTGGAATAGATTGTAAAATACCTCAAAGCTGACCACACCACCAAAACCAGTCATTTGTTTCTTTGCCAGCTGATGTTCTGGATGACTCGGCAAACCTGGATAATAGACACATCTCACCTGCAACTCAATATTCTTAGATATGATAGCAGTTGGAGCATGGAACAAAGAACTTTGAAGCAAAGAAAATACAAGGCAACCACAATACATAGATGTCCAGCTAAATATTTATGTATGGTAGAGTAAACATGGAATATAAGCAAAAAAAATAAAGAGGCAAGCAACTTTGAGCAATTCAGCCAAACAAAGAAAAAAACTAGTTTTAAGAGAAACTGGCAAGAAGAAATCCTTTATCAACACTGACCGGTTTTTCTTATCCTCTTTATTCATTTATCTTTATTTGCCTCTGTTCTCTTTGCAATTGTTTGTGTGTTTTGCCACGGAATGAAACCATCCAAGTTGCATTTACAGTGAAAGAGAATCATCTTGGTTAACAAAAGAAATGAAAAAGTAAATCAGAATCGCCCCATCCCGCAAAAGAAATGAAGCTTTGTGAGACTAGCAGCAGGATCTTAAGGTGCAAAAGAGGAGACAAACTTCCAGTTTACCCGGCGTTGCTACAACTAACAAATAAAGGAAGAAAACAGGAGACTGGAACTTCTGCAGTGGCCACTTTCCATATCTTGATTATCTTTCACACACTTTAAGGTCAAATTAGCTACATACAACCTACAAAAATAGACTATGCTGTGTGTGTATTAGGCTCCCTGTTGCAAATTATTATATCAATACAAATTAAATAGAACCTTGTTTATTTCCTCAAAGATACATTTCTCTTGAATTCTTTTATTTCTTTCCTTGAGAATTAGTTTAGGCAGTTGTATTCTGCTACAAATGTCCAATCACTGACATAATTACTGAGAGCTTAGAATACCTTGGGATGAGCCTCTAAAATTTCGGCTATCTTTTGCGCAGTTGAGTTCTGTTGCTTTACACGAAGATGCAGCGTCTTCATACCTCTGATGATCAAATACGCAGCATTCTGATACATGGGAGAAAACTGAATCAAGCTTCAAGAAAATACAAGCTAAAACTGAGCTAATACCTATCTTTCATCCTTTATACACAATGCCATAATACCACGACTACTATCTAGAGTCCATTTAAAAGAAAAAGGCAATTTCCCATCCCAAGGGTTAACTCTCCTTTAAAATAGTGAGGGTTTCACCAAGAATAATAAAGGATTATCCAATTCAGAGGTGTCACACCTCCTTTTTACACACCTACACCCCGGGAAGGGGTATAATAAAAGGGAGTTTTTCCACTTTAAGTGACATTATTCGAAATGGGATTATTTATTTAATTTTTATTCAGAGTCGCCACTTGGAATAGTTTAATTGGTGTCCTAAGTCACCGGTTTATTTTGAATCCAAATCGAGGAAAATTTCGACTTTCCTTTTGAAGTCTGCGAACCAGAAATTCTGAATAAGGAATTCTGTTAACCCGGGGAAGGTGTTAGGCCCCCCCAGATTCTGTGGTTCTAGCACGGTCGCTTAAACTATTATATTTGGCTAAAAATCTGATTTTTAAAACATGTTCATCCTATAGTGCAATTTTAAAATTATTTACCGCTTTTAATTGATTTTTAAGGAAAGTTGAACATCGTTTAAAACGTATTTTTGGATCACGTCACATGAAATGCACCCGGATCCGCGACACATTTTATTCAACGTTTTGGGATTTGGATTTGGGTCACATGGCTGTAGCACACCTTGCCTGACTAGCTTTCGGAACAAGCCCGAGCATGATTCACAAATAGGGGTGAACTGCTTCCTTTTGAAAGGCTCTCTCAGGCGAGGATTGTACTGGGGAATATCTTATTGGGGATTATATGGAGCTTGGTAAGTATGGGCATTTCTGGGAGGTAGAGCTCGGCTTTGTTTATAATGTTGTGGCCGCGTGCAAAGTTGCGCGTTCATCACCGCATACTAACAAAACCAACCACCTGAACAGAACCTGGCTAATTTGCTCACACCAACAACCTTGTTAGCTTTGAGACATTTAACATATAAGAAATCGCATTTTGGGATGCAATGCACCTAACTGTTAAATGCTTCTACCATGTGTTTGCACAGTTGCATATTTCATCCCGACCTTGACTAGCCCTTTTCACTCTGTACCTCCTTTCTTCATTTCATCTTCTTTTAAATCACTCTTGATATTTTTTTTTTTTAGCACTCTCTTTTTTCTTTTCTTTTTTTCTTTCTTTTTATTTTTTTATTTTTTGTCACTCTCTTTTCTTTTTCACTCTTTTTTTTTCACTCAATTTTCTTTCTCTTTTTTTTTTCCAGAACACTCCCACTCTAGAGTTTTTTTTGTTAGTCTCCCTGTCTATCTTTTTAATCTCTCAAATTCAGCTTTTAAATAGGCAATTCCTGTTAATGCATCCTCCATTATCAAATTATCTTTTCATTTTTAAATCTTCCACTAAGCTAGTGCTATTATTTAAATTAAGTAGTGCAATTTCTACCCTACCACTACTTGTTATTTAAAAGTAGTGCAATTTCTACCCTACCACTACTTGTTATTAGTAGTACAACCCATTAATAACTACATAATATATCTAATAGAATAAAAGTAATTAAAATGATGAGATGTAAAAAAAAACAGAATCTAAATACTACATTTTTTTAATAATTTTTTTTATTTATCATTTTTATCTAATTAAAATCTATCTACACATCTTTTTTCCATATTTTAGTTAACTATGACTTAAGTAATTAATTAGTTATAATTAATTAGTTATAACAGAGGTTTCAAAAAAATGCGTTAAACAGAAAAAATAAATAAATAAAATTCGGACAAAATAAATTTAAAAAAAAACATTACGCAGAATATAAATAAAATAAAAAACAGAAAATAAATAAATAAATAAAACAAAAATACAGAAAATAACATACATAAAAGAATAAAAATACGAAAAAATAAAAATGCATAAATAAATTAAGGAAGGTGGAAATTAAATAACAAAATTACATGGGTCCAACCGTGAAAAAATCCTCAAATCAAGACTCTCGTCTTGGATCTAAGATCCTTGATGGAGATCTTGACCGGAGGATTGTTTAACGGCTAGGAAAATGCACACAAAAAAAAAAAGGTAGATCTAGGTTTTTTGGCTTTTTTAGATCTAAGATCTACGAATTTTGGTTGGATTTTGGGAAGTTTGGTTGATAAGATGAGGTAGAGGAGGAGAAGATTGTGTGAATTTGAGGGAATTTAGAGGTAGGCCGCCGCCGGAAAAGAATTCCGATAGGCGGCAGCGGCAGTGGCGGCGGCGGAGGGAGAAGAGGGAGGTAGAGAGGTTTTAGGTTTAGAGAGATGTGAGAGATGTGAGAGATGTGAGAGAATGAGGAGTTTAGAAATGAGGGGGTGGGTTTTTTTTTTTTTT
>MU779421.1:0-66294 GCA_026770625.1 Nicotiana glauca | reverse complement strand
GGGGGGGGATATCTCGGGAATCAAACCCGTAGTCCCAAGTATACAAACAAGGGGGAGCTACCAGAATCCCACATCCGTAGTCCCAATGTAAATGCGCAATCACAGCCAGAAACAACCAAGGAATAAAGTATGAAAAACCGAGCAACAGATAGAACTAGACCAACATACTTCACGTAGCACAATCAAAACAACTTAAGCAATTAGGCAGTTAAGTCAGCTAAACATGCTTTTCCTAATCTAGCACAAATTATAATTTCAAGTAAAGTACAACAATTAAGAAAGGAAAACTAAAGTTCATTAACTTAAGTAAAAACCGAATTTTCGACAATTGGCTCAAGTACGCGCTCTTCACCTTACGTACAAGGCACCTCAAATATCAAGTAAAAATCTTAAGGGGAAAGGTCCCCCACACAAGGTTAGACAAGCCACTTACCTCGAACCGGCTTAATATCAATAGAAACCACGCCTTTGCCACGAGTATCTGACTCCAAATGGACCAAATCTATTCAATTCAATTACATATCGTAAATATTATTACAAAAAACTGATTCCACTATTAAATTTAAAGCTAGGGCGCGAAAATAGGTAAAATAACCAAAATGCCCCTCCAGCCAACTTCTCGGAATCGAATAATTTTTATGTTTTCAAAACCCTCGTACTCTCACGAGTCTAACCATATAAAAATCTCCCAAATCAGAGGTCAAATGCCCCCTCAAAACCCCATAGTTAGGTCTAAGAAGTTTACCCTTTTTCCATTCAAAAATACGAAATTAAAAGGTGAATTCACGATTAGATTAATAGGTTTTAGTCATAGGAGAGTAGAGAATCATTACCCAGTGATTGCCCTTGAAAAACCCTTGAAATTGCTCCCAAATCAGAGGTCAAATGCCCCCTCAAAACCCCATAGTTAGGTCTAAGAAGTTTACCCTTTTTCCATTCAAAAACACGAAATTAAAAGGTGAATTCACGATTAGATTAATAGGTTTTAGTCATAGGAGAGTAGAGAATCATTACCCAGTGATTGCCCTTGAAAAACCCTTGAAATTGCTCCCAAATCCGAGATCCAAACCTTGAGTTTTGATAAAAATGGCAAAACCTCGTTTTTGAAAAGTTAAATACTGTTCAAGTCATTTAAGCATCACGAACGCGGCAGGTACCACGCGTTCGCGAAGAAGGAAAATATAAGGGCCCCAAATTACCCTTCGTGATCACGAAGGAAGGATGCGAATACGAAGGCCTGGCCCAGCAAGCTATGCGAACGCGAACAGGTTAATGCGAACGCGAACAGGTTAATGCGAACGCGTTGAAGAAAATGGAAGGGGCCAGAAATTTGCCCTACGCGAACGCGATATGAGGGACGCAAATGCAGTGAAGGGGGAGGCAGAGCTTCGCGAACACGAGGTTCCAAATGCGAACGCATAGAAGGATTTCCCAGGTGGCCAAGATAAGCCTTCACGAACGCGAAGTACATAACGCGAACGCGATGAAGGCATACAAAAAGCAGCAACAGCAGTTCAAAAATAGGAAAAAATGACCCGTTGAGCATCCGAAACACACCCGAGGCCCCCGGGACCTCAACCAAACCTACAGACATATCCCGTATCATCATTCAAACTTGTAACAATCCTTAAATCACCCAAAACAATGCCGAAAACGTGAATTAAGCTAAGGTTCAAGCCTAAGAACTTCAAATTCCAACCAAGCACACTTTCGATCAAAAACCTAACCAAACCTCGCCCGAATGACCTGAAATTTTGCACACACATCCCAAATGACATGACAGAGCTGCAGCAACTTCCGAAATTCCAATCCGACCCTCGGATCAAAAACTCACTATTGGACCAGAAACTTCAAAAATTCAAACTTCGGCATTTCAAGCCTAAATGAACTACGAACCACCAAAATACATTCCGAACACGCTCCCAACCCCAAAATCACCCAACAGAGTTAACGGAACCATCGAATTTCCATTCTGAGGTCGTCTTCATATTGTTACGAATACGGACTAATTTTCAACTCTTAAGCTCTCATTTGGGGACTAAGTGTC
Organism: Nicotiana glauca; assembly: GCA_026770625.1. Lineage (NCBI taxonomy): Eukaryota > Viridiplantae > Streptophyta > Magnoliopsida > Solanales > Solanaceae > Nicotiana > Nicotiana glauca. The sequence goes on along the minus strand of MU779421.1, from coordinate 64,247 downwards.
CCAAAACACTCCAAATCCTAACACCGAACGTCCCGGCAAACCAAAATAGCAGAAAAGAACTTAGGGGAAGCATTTAATAGGAGATCGGGGCATAAATTCCAAAAATGACCGGCTAGGTCGTTACAGTACCGCTCTAAGCGTCGAGCGGAAGTCAACCGGGGGCAGTCCCAGTCGGAACGTAGAGGAGCCAGGCTGGAGGAGGCGGATAATTACCTGGTGAAAACTGTGGCTCAAACAGTAAGTTGGAGGAGCTCCTCAGGGCGAAATAGGATGAGCTCAAGTTGAGTCGTGGGGTGGCGGCGGAGAATGCTGACCTACAATGGAGGGTGGTAGATCTGACTGCCGAACTCGACGCCCGGGTGGCAGAGATCAACAAGCTTTCTCGGCCTTCCTCGTCTCGCCCTTTGCCTAATCAGAGTGCATGTCATAGTGCGCATGAAATATGGATTTTTGCAGAGGCTAAGCTCGATGTGTATAGTGAGCTTCATGTTGCGGGTCGTGCTGCTCGTGATGCCAGTGGTTATTACTCCGATTCTCCTGACGGGGAGGGGCCTGCTTCCGAAGATGTTAACGACCTTGACTCTGGTTCCTGGTATAATAACGCTCATCACTCGGGGGTGACGGGCAGCTATCAACTTGTAATATAGATTTTGGCTTGTATAGTGTGTTGGGTCTCGTCCGCGGGGGAGAATGTAAATATATTTTTGTTATAATATAATTTTTACTTTTGCTGCTTTGTCCATTTATCATAATTCTTAGTCTCCGTAGAGGTTTTTGTCTTTCGCCAAATGGTCTTGCCGTAGTTCGAACGAGGTCGAACTGGTATCGATGGCCTTAGCCACTATGGATGTTACTTCGACTGTCATCGAAGTAGTATCCGTCGTGGTTCGAGCGAGGTCAAACTAGTGTCGATGGCCTTAGCAATTAGGATGTTACTTCGACTGTAGTATCCGTCGTGGTTCGAGCGAGGTCGAACTAGTGTCGATGGCCTTAGCCATTAGGATGTTACTTCAACTGTCGTTGTGAGCATGTGATTTTTGCCACACTTAAATTACTCCTATAGAATGCATTAAAATTAGAATTTTTCTTTTAGTATTTGAATTTTTAGGAATTAATTGCATGATTTTGTATTTGGTTTGCATTTTATGTGCATTTTTATTTGTCATAAAAATATAATAAAAATTATAAAATAGCATACTTGCATTTAGGACCTAATTCTCAAATTTTAGATTAATTAAACATCAATGAAATAAGATAAAAATAACAAAAATTATCCTTTACATTTGTTTTCCTTCAATTTCACTTTTGTTTAATTTTCTTCTTAAAATTAGAATCTAGTTAATTTTAGAAAATTTAATTAGTCTCATTTAGAATTAAATAAGGTTTTTGGCTACTTTTAATTTTGCATTTAATAAAATCCAAAATTAAAAAAAAACAAATAAATAAAATACAAAAAGAAAAAGAAGAAAACAAATAAAAAGAAATTGAGATAAAGAAGCAAAGGGCCAACTAGCTCTTGGGCCATTTTCAATTAAATAACACCTTCCCAAATGCACGAAAACCTGTTGCCCCATCTAGCCCTTCCCAAACCCCTCCAGTCCAGGCCCAGAGCACGTCTCAAACCTGGCCTGCCCCCCAGACTAATAAAACGACTCCGTTTAAGGGATAATTGATCCTGGCCATCGAGGATTCTTGATCCTACAGCCAGGAACTAGGCAAATAATGATATAAATATGTCCTAATGCTACCCCACCCCCCACCCAAAGTCTGTCACTCTCACTCCTTCAAACCCTAGAGACCCCCCTCACCGGCTCCGCCTTACGCCGCCGCTGTAAATCACCTCACAGCGGCAGCCGGTCTCCAATCCCGTTCAAATTAATACCGTAGAACCGCCTTCCTCTCCTCTTTCTAAGCCCCTAAACCTTTGCCCTCGAATCCCAACTAAACGCCTCAAATATTTGAAACCCTAGGCGTCGCCACCACCGTGCATGGTGGCGCCGTCACTCAAACCAACCCAAACTTACACCACATATCCCCCCCATATCCTTCTTTATGAATCCATAGCCTATAACCCTCAAACATCACCCGATCTCCTCGAATTTCAGATCAAAGAATGACCCCGAACCCTAATTGCTCAATATTTGGGCCTTTTTGATTTTGGGCTATAATAGCCCTTAATCATGTGTTTTCTTATGAAAACACATGATAAAGGATGGTTTTAGCCCAAATAATGCCAAGAAACCTACCATATTCGAGTCTAAGCCTAAACTCAAGAGGTATTTCATTCACTCCCTTTCTGCTTTCTCCTCGTTCAGGTCTCTTTTTATTATTTGTTTATTTTGTTTGTTTATCATTTTTAGTTCTTATTTTTGTGTTTGATCTAAAATTCTGGTTATAATTAAGCTTTTTAAATTTTTGTTCCTATTCTGATTTTTGATTTCATATTCATTATAGTTATAAATCATGTTAATTCTTCGTTTTCATCTTGAATTATCTGCCTTGATTATTAGGACACGTTTTGATCAGGATTAATTCAAGTCATAAATTAGATCTAATTAGATTTTTGTAGTCCAGTATTGGATATAATTTCATAATCAGGTAATTTGTCCAGTTAGGTTTGATTTTAGGGTCTGTTTTGATTGTGAACTATTGATTTTAGCCTTAGTTGGTTAATCATAGTTAGGAAACTGTTTGGTTATAGCTGTACTAGGCTAGTAATTTTAGTATGAGTTCAGGGGTAGTTTGGGTACTTAGAATTGCATAGGAATGTTGTAGTTAAAGCTAGAACCCTTTAGAATCTTCTAAAATAGGGCCTTAGTCATAATTTCATAAACTTAATGCAGTAACTTGAGAAACAAGTCAGAAAATGAAGGGGCTATTGTATAAAAATTAAAAATAAAAGAGGGGAAAAATGGGTAATGAAATCTAGAAGCTTCCTTCCCCCTTTATGCCTATAAAAGGCAGTATACCTGCCTTCTTTCACAAGTTTTAACACCTGAAAAAGTTCCCAAAAGTTCCAGCTTATAAAATCCCCCCCCCCCCCCAAATAATTTCTGCAAATCTGAGCATCCAAATTTGAATTTCAAATCCAAAGAAGTTCAAAAATCTAAACTCTTATAGTTCAAAATTTCTCTTAGATCTTAATTTCTTCAAAAAAAAAAACCAAAAACAAAAGGAAAATACAGCAGAAAACTCAAAAACCATATTGTTTTACTGCAGTTTTTAGATCAATTCCAAGTTTAGCTCCTAATTCAAATTCCTAGCTTACCTAAGGTTTAAAATGGCTTGAATTTTTGGGTTTTGTTCAGTAACTGAGGTTTAAAAGCTCCTAGGGTCAGTTTCAAGTTTGAATCTGATCTATTCGTGTGGTTCATGGTGGCTGATTACTGGTTGTGATTGCTGGATTTTATTTGCATATTAATCCTGGGCTTTGAGACCAATTTTGAGCTGTTGTAACATGTTGTTTGCTGCAACTGATTTCTGCTCCCTCGTTGTTGTAACTTCCAGGTATGCTTTGGCTTTCCACTGATTCGTGAAGAACTGAATCATCAAATGTACTTGGATCATGGAAGAAATACACACATATTCTTATCATTTTCATACTGATTTGTATTAAGTGGATGTTATATTAGACTTAAGACTTTTTGAATGCTGCAATAACTGGACTATTTGAGACATTTTGGACCGATTATTATTCATTTAATGTTAGCCCTAGTATAGCATAGCTCAATCTCATGTGTTAGTATAAAGTTCTCATGTTTATTTCATGAATTTCATTAGATTTTGGCCTGTAATTAAGACTGGACAGTCTGGATTGTGTGAGGTTTAATTAGTTTTTTCCTCTTCATGATCATCTGAACATGGTATTAGAAGTGTTAAATATCTCCTGGCTCTCATTTGAAATTCAAATAGGATGTAAATAAACTCAGTTTTTAAAAATGGTTTGAGATTATCAATTTCCTCTTTGTTTTGGTATACAATTCGAGTAGGCAGAGTCAGGATTCAAATACAATGTAAATTTGCTGAGGAATTTGTGCGAGATTTCGCTGACTAGTGGTCTTATATGTTAAATCACCATTTAGTTAACACTAGGAATTCCAATAATAATCAGGTCCTAGTTCATAATATACATAGTAATTAGACCTTGGTTTATATTATCCGTGTTATGCTTACCTCCCCTTGATTTATATTATTTGGGCCAAGATCGGGCCCAACGTTTGGCCTAGCTCCTCAATGGGAAAATCCAGCTTATTTTTTATCGAACTGGACTTTAATAAAGTCCAAATTGCCGGGCAACTTCATGTTACAGGGATTGGGCCAATTGTTGAAGTCCAGGAAATGTTGAAGGTGGGAATTCATATTAAAATCATAAGATTAACTTGGTAACATGGTTTTGAGCCTTCTAGTTATGTAGCATGCTTGAATTAAGATGTGCTCCTCTTGTTCAAGTTCAACAACTTGAAGCCCAAATTCCTTGTTTACTTTAAACAATAGCAATTGATAATATTAATTAATTAGGGCTCTTTAGAGACAAATTCAATAGAAAATTATAGTTTGCTCTAGGACGGACTTTAAATAATAAAACGAGGTGAGCCACGCCAAAATAAAATGCATAAATTGCGGAGCCCTCTTTAAATGTTTATATTAAAATACTTAGAATTCGGGACGTGTCGTTTAGCGAATTTTCACGGCCTCCCGCGAAGTTAATAATACGTTAGTTGCTTTAGGCGCGCTTTTTAATAATTTTACCTTCCTAAATACAGGTGTTCATTTCATGCGACCCAAATCCAAATTCCAAAACGTTGGATAAAAATGTGTCGAGGATCCGGGTGCATTTCATGTGATGTGATCCAAAAATACGTTTTTAAACGACGTTCACTTTCTAAAAAATTTAACTAAAAGTAGTAAATAATTCTAAAATTGCACTATAGGATGACATGTATCAAAATCAAATTTTAGCCATTTATAATAATTTAAGAGACCGTGCTATAACCACAGGATCCGGGGGTGCCTAACACCTTCCCTCGGGTTAACAGAATTCCTTATTCAGAATTTTTGGTTCGCAGACTCCAACTGGGAGGTCTAAATTTTCCTCAATTTGGGATTCAAGATAAACCGGTGAATTGGGACACCAAAATCCAATCCTATCCCAAGTGGCGACTCTAAATGAATAAATAATCCCATTTCGAAATAATATCACTTTTAATGGAAAAACTCTCTTATACATTTATCCTTCGGTGTAGATGTGTAAAAAAGGAGGTGTGACAGCTCTGGCGACTCTGCTGGGGAAACGAACCCAGAATTTCGATTCAGGGTTCAAGAATTTGAGCTTAGTATAATTTTTATATTTGGCTTTATCTGATTTTCCTACATGTTCCATGCTATATGTGCTAAATATTTTACCGCTTTGATATTTGTTGAAATTGTATATATAAACTATCGCGAATCCCTTTCTCTCTGAGTCTTCTACATCATGGAGAAGGGTACACTTCGTGTAGCTTCTCTTCTATTTAGAGTCTTTCCCAATTTAGAACGAGGTTTAGATAAGTTGTTAAGCCGGCGGAGCTTCTGTATCCCCGGTACGCTGCCTCCCCCTCGGCCCGAGTTGTTCGCTCGGGTAAGCCAGGTCTAGACCAATAAACCTAGGCTTTAAACCTAGAAGAACAAAAACTCATGTCGGATCCCTGGTAGGACGTTTGTTTGCATCATGTGCATTTGACTTAGGGGACTCAACACAGGGGTTGGGTTCGTCTAGGACAGGTGACCTGAAATGAAAAAAACCATCCTGATGCATCTTACGAGCTGCTTGCGCATTTATTTGCTCGGCTTTGCATGTTGACTGGCTTGTCTAAATGGGTGAAAATTGAGAAAATAGCAGTGTTAGGAGTAAGTGAGGGTGATCATATGTTTTGAGAAAATCCAATGCCCAAATAGTACCGAAATACCGAATTTTTGAAAAATGGAAAAATGAAAAATTGTTCAAAAATATACATTTGATTTTTGCAAGTCTGCCCGAACTACGCTGGTTTGATTCTCACCGGATGTGAGATACGTAGGCAACGCTCATCGGGTCCAACCTCCCTTTTTCAAAAATAGTCAAAATTTCAATTTTTGTCGTAAATAAATCGGGTGATGCCATTCTTGTTAAAATAAGCCGAATGTCCGCAAAAGGGTGCTGAAAGGCTGTTTTTGCAAGAACAGCCACCCTGAGTCATTTTTAAAATGGTTTGCGGGCACAGCCTTAAAATCTTCCTCCCAGACGTACTGAAAGGCCGCAACGGCAAAACCGAGTCTTTATTTGCTTAAATAATATTTTTTGAAAAAATAGCCACTTTTTCCTTTTAGGTCAAAATAAATCATTAAGATACTCCTTAAACGTCTTTCTTTCATAAATAAAAAAATAAATAAATAAAAATAAAAATAAAAATAAAACAAATTTTGAAAAATTGAGTCCAAAAATTATTTTTTGCTCAAAAATCCAAAATATTTTCGTAAAAGTCCCTCTTTCGAAAATTAAGAGGCAACTTTCAAAATCTAAAAAAAATATATATTTTTTTCTTTTGTGTTAGAAATAAATGAAAATTCAAACAAAAATATTTTTTTTACTTCTAAAATTCTCAAAGTTCCAATAAAAAAAAGGAATTTTTAAAAGTCTTTCTTTCAAAAAAAAAAAAAAAGAAAAATCAAAATCAAAAATCAAAAATATTTCCCTTTTCCTTTTAAAGCATTCTTTCAAAATGTCAAAAAAAAAGAGTTAGCTTATTTACCTTATTTGCAAGAACTACGCCTGATCTGATTCATACGGGGCCATGATACGTAGGCAATCTAATATAAGATTCGACCGCAACCCTAAGAAAAAGAAAAGAAATACGAGGGAAGCAAATAAAAGGGAAAACAAGAGAGAAAAAGAAATGCAAAAGAAGAAAATAAGGTATTGAGAGAAAAACCATGGCAAAAGAAAAGGGAAAAGCAGAAAATGAAAAAAAACAAACATAGGGAAAAGAAAATGAGAGAAAAACAAAAGAGAAAGAAAAGTGAGGAAAACAAAAAGAAAAGCTGGGATGACGCATGCAACCGTGGCAAACATGTAGAGACTCATTTAACTGTATAGGTGCATCACACTCCAATGTGCGGAACCACCTATCTGTTATTTGTTTCAAACTAACCGTTGTTGCTGTCCGTTCCAGCTTAGCTTTTAGAAATTGTGGTTGGTTGTGGTACGCTGGCATCACATCAACACTTTACCAAATCAAGAGGCAGCGTGGAAATGTCTACAGATATGACTCTGCCCGCAATTCCCATATCCGAAGATAGCCCCATCTCGGGGGTCCCGGCATCTGAGTCCATTACAGCTGAAAAGAATCGGATACTGCGCCTTCGACTCATGGAAATATGGGACGCCTGGAACAATGGAAAGAAACCCCCAAGCACCATCCCTGGATTTCCTGAGTTATTTCCTAGATCCGGAGGTGTTTCCACCGTTCCCATTAGCCATCCAAACACTCCGCTGGGACAACCTACTATAACTGCTCACTTCCTAGGAACACCTTCTGAGGTTCGCCCCTAGGTGTTCCCATCAGGAACTTCTCCTAACATCTTCACTGCTCCACCATGCTCCGCTACAACACAACCATCTCTGCCAAAGCATGCTTTCGACACTTCGGTTTTCACCTTCCAAAATCCTGTCTTTCAGGCTGACCCTCCTCATTATCCTCAATATACTTACTCTCAGCCACCACCATATGAGCTTACACCAGGGCAAGACAAAACCCCCAAAGCCCCAAAGCAAGATGAGACGGCGAAGAGAATGAGAAGCCTCGAGCAGAGCTTAAAGAATATGCAAGGATTGAGCGGGCAAAAAAGTGTCTCTTATACAGATCTGTGCATGTTCTCGCATGTACACTTGCCCTCGGGGTTTAAAACACCAAATTTTGAAAAGTATGATTGGCACAGCGACCCCATTGATCACTTGAAGAAGTATTGCAATCAGCTACGCGGGGGTGGTGGAAAAGAAGAGTTGTTGATGGCGTATTTCGGAGAGAGCTTAATAGGCATTGCCTCAGAATGGTACATGGACCAAGACATCTCACGTTGGCATATTTGGGACGATCTTGCCAGAGACTTTGTCAGGCAATTTCAATGTAACATCGACATCGCACCAGATCACAATTCTCGGGCGAATTTGAAGAAGAAACCCTCATAAAGCTTCAGAGAATACACTATTAAATGGAGCAAATAGGCATCAAGAGTGAAGCCTCCGATGGATGAGGTAGAAATGGTAATTGTTTTCCTTTAGGCCCAGGAAGCAGATTACTATCAGAATATGATGTCGGTCATGGGCAAGCCTTTTGCAGAGGCAATTAAAATTGGTGAAATGGTGGAAAACGGTTTGAAAACTGGCAGGATTTTGAGTCAACCGGCCGTCAGAGCAACCTCCAAGCCATCCAAGGTGGGTCTAGAGGAATGGCCAAAGGTAAAAAGAAAGAGGAAACAGTCATGGCAGCATCAGGGGGAAGAAGATATCGGGCTCCTAGACCTGTGTTCTTTGAAAGAACCCTTCAACACTACTATCCTCATACTGATATGGCTTATGCTCCCCCGCCTTATGCGGTCATGAATGCTCAACCTTTTGGCCGACCGCAGCCACAAGCCAACAGAAATCAACCTCCATTCCAAAGAAACCAGCCTCCTCACCAGAACCACTATAATCCCCGACCCCTACAAAATAACTTCCATCCTCGGGAACCACCCAGACGAAAAAACTTTACATCGATTGGTGAAACCTACTCCAGTCTGTTCCCGAAGCTTGTCCAAATGAATTTGCTGCAACCCATACCCCAAAATAGGCAAAACGTGGAATCACTATCCTATCAACGGGGTGTCCTATGTGCTTATCACTCAGGAGCTGAGGGGCATAGTACTGACAACTGTTGGACATTGCGAATGTGACCAACAATCCGCTGCCCGCTCACAATAACAGGCCGGTAATTGGGATGATTTGTGAAGACAGGGAGTTTGATCCAGCCTTGAAAGCTATAATCGCTATCACCGATGCAGAAAGGAAGCCCAGGGCACCCCCGAAGCAGGAAAAAAGGGAGAAGAAGAATAAAATTGTCAAAATTGAGACTGAAAAGAAAACTGAAACAAAAGCAGAGACGGTGCCTCCTAAAAATAGAGTTCTTTATGTTCCGCGAGGTCGCCAAGAAAAACCACTGATTGTGAGTGCTCCAAGGAAGTTTGAAGTAAAAAAGGGAATGCAAATGTATGTGCCGAAAGGAGCTTATGTGGTACGGGGGACAATTAAACTGCCTTGGCTGAGTGAGCCACTGGTTATTGGATGCGTACCACAGAAGCCAATGATCGACCCCTCCGCGGTGCCATGGAACTATCAGCAAACAGTGGTTACATACAAGGCAAAAAAATCTCGGGAGAACTTCCAGGAAAAGCCTCTGTTGAGAAATATTCAAATGTACAGGAGGTAAACAATGCCACATGGAAGCGTTTTCTGGCCAAGAAGCCAGTGAGTGCTGAGGAAGCAAAGGCCTTCTTCCAGAAAATGAGGATGCCTAATTATGACACAGTAGATCAATTGAGGAGATATCCTGAACAAGTGTCGCTGTTGTCATTGGTGACGAAATCCTCCGAACATCAGAAGATCTTAATGAAAACTTTGAATGAGGCATATGTGCCAATTGAAACTTCAGTCGAACAGCTCGAAAGAATGGTAGAAAGGTTCTTCGCCGTTAATCAACTCTATTTAGTAAAAATGACTTGCCTCCAGAAGGCGCGGCCCACAACAAAGCCTTACATCTGAATGTCAAGTGTGAAGGTTACTATGTCAAGCGAGTCATGGTGGGTTACATCTGTACACTCTCCACACTGCAAAGAATGGAAATCGGGAGAGGAAGGTATCGTCCCAATAAAATGTGTGTAAGAGCTTTTGATGGCATTAAGAGGGATACCATCGGTGAAATTGATCTAATATTAACCATAGGCCCAGTGGATTTCGAGGTAACCTTCCAGGTTTTGGACATGGATACATCTTACAATTTCCTTCTGGGAAGGCCCTGGATCCATGTTGTGGGAGTTGTACCCTCCACCCTCCACCCTCCACCAAATGGTGAAATTCGAGTATGAAGATCAGGAAATCGTGGTCCACGGAGAAGACGAACAATCCATTTATCGGGACCCATCTATCCCATGTTTGGAGGTGAGGGAAGGAAGTGAGCATAGTTTATCAAGCCTTTGAAATTGTGGTGGCAGATCAGTACGAGGAAGGAAATCCGTGCCCCCAGCCTTTCCTGTCTAATGCTTCAATTGTGGTAGCCAAAGAAATGCTTGGACACGGTTTTCAACCAGGAAAAGGATTGGGAAAACCTTTACAAGGAATATCCGAGCCGGTAACTCTACCCACAATAGAAACGTTCTTCGGGATAGGCTTCCACCCTACCCCAGACGATGAAAAATGGGCAGAGGAAAGAAAAAAGGAAGGATGGGTTCTGCCACAACCCTTGTCACATCTCTATGATACGTTTTTCAAGCCTAAGTATGGCGAAGAAGAAGACGATGAGGTGTTCACGGCTGAGGAAATCGAATATATATGCGGAGCTATGAGACAAATGCTTTATGAAACCAACATGGTTCATCCAAGGGAGGTTATTAGCACTGCTGAGGTGCTCAATATGGGACAAGATGCTAAACTCCAAAATTGGAAGGCTACGCCATTATCGATCAGGCGGGAGTCTCGGTAGACTAGCCCTGCCGCTTTTTCTGCATCTCGAGTTATTTCAGGGTGTAACTCGGATGTTTCTTTTAGTTTTTTGCCTTTTAAATTCCTGAATGTAAACCCTATTATCTTTCCAAATTCCAAGAAATGAAATCAATATTTCATCGTCCATTTTTCTCTTCATTCTTTCTGATTTCTATTATTTTCCTTTTTCATTTTTTCTTTTCAGTTCTAATAATGCAGCTTTAAATAACATGACATGCTTGCGGACTTCACGCCCAGACTCAAACACGCTGTCTAACTGTAAAATAATGAATCAACAACCGGAATATGATGAAGAAGAGGCTTTTAGGGAAATAAATCAGGAATTGGAATAATTTGAGAACAAACCTAAGCCAAATCTGAATGACACTGAACTGGTTAATTTAGGAACAACCGAAGAAATAAGGGAAACCAAAATAAGCATTCACACAGATGAGAAAACTCGAGATGTAATAATCCAACTCCTGTTTGAGTTCAAAGATGTGTTTGCTTAGTCATATGATGACATGCCAAGCATTGATTTAGTGGTGCATAAATTGCCAATTTACCCCGATTGTCCTCCAGTTCAGCAAAAGCAAAGAAAGTTTAAGATTGATATCAGTGATAAAATAAAAGAAGAAATCACAAAACAGCTGAAGGCGGGGGTAATCCGAGTGGTCCGATATACCACATGGCTGGCCAACATAGTTCCAGTGCCAAAGAAAGATAGGAAAACTCGGGTGTGTGTGGACTACCGACATTTGAATAGGGAAAGTCCCAAAGATAATTTCCCTTTGCCCAATATCCACATCCTTGTTGATAAATGCACCAAACATGAGAAACAGTCCTTCGTGGATTGTTACGCAGGATATCACCAGGTGTTGATAGATGAGGAAGACGCCGAGAAGACATCCTTCATTACACCATGGGGTACCTACTGTTATCGGGTTATGCCATTTGGGCTGAAGAATGCCGGTGCAACCTATATGAGAGCTATGGCCGTTATTTTCCATGACATGATGCATCAAGAGATAGAGGTGTATGTGGATGACGTTATCATCAAGTCCCGAACTCAGAGTGACCACGTTCGAGATTTGAGAAAGTTCTTTGAACGACTACGCAAATATGATTTGAAGCTGAATCCGGCTAAATACGCCTTCGGAGTTCCATCAGGCAAGCTCCTGGGTTTCATAGTTAGCAGGAGAGGTATCGAATTAGATCTAACAAAGATAAAGGCTATTCGAGATTTACCTCCTCCAAGAACTAAGAAAGACGTGATGAGTTTACTCGGCAGGTTAAACTATATCAGTCGGTTCATCGCTCAACTAACTACTACATGTGAGCCCATATTTAAACTATTAAAGAAAGATGCAGCAATCAAATAGACATCTGAATGTCAAGAGGCCTTCGACAAAATTAAGGAATATCTGTCAAATCCTCCAGTGTTGGTCCCACCGGAGCCGGGGAGACCTCTCTTCTTGTATCTGACAGTTCTAGAAAATTCTTTTGGATGTGTCCTCATGCAACATGATATAACCGCTAAGAAAGAGCAGGCAATTTACTATCTGAGTAAGAAGTTCACCAGTTATGAAGCTAAATACACTTTTTTGGAAAGAACGTGATGTGCTTTGACATGGGTCGCTCAAAAGTTGAGACATTATCTTGAAGCCCACCCTACCTACCTCATAACCAGGTTGGATCCTTTGAAGTACATATTCCAGAAACCGATGCCCACTGGGAGACTGGCAAAATGGCAAATCTTGCTCACTGAATTTGATATAGTCTATGTCACCCGCACGACAATGAAAGCCCAGGCGTTGGCAGATCATTTGGTGGAAAACCCGATTGATGATGAACCAACCACTAAGCACATACTTTCCAGATGAGTAGGTAAATTCAGTAGAAGCAATCTCGGAGGACACTCGCGCTTGGAAAATGTTCTTTGATGGAGCAGTAAATTCTAGATGTGTAGGCATTGGGGCAATCTTGATTTCACCCATTGGTCAACACTACCCGGCCACATCTAGGCTCCCCTTCTTCTGTACAAACAACATGGCTGAGTATGAAGCCTGTATCACGGGCATAAATATGGCAATCGACCAAGATGTTGAAGACTTATTGATCATGGGGGATTCTGATCTGATTATCCGGCAAGCCCAAGGAGAGTGGAGACTCGAGATGTTAAGCTCATTCCCTATCGGCAACATGTGGAAGATCACACCAAACGCTTCAAGTCGATAGAGTTCAGGTACATTCCTTGGTATCACAATGAACTAGCTGATGTACTCGCCACTCTAGCTTCAATGCTGCCTTACCCAGGCAATGCCCATATTAATCCTCTGGAGATTCAAATCAAAGAAAGGCATGGTTATTGTAATGCGGTCGAGGCAGAACCCAGCATTCAGCCATGGTATCATGATATCAAGAGATTTCTGAAAACACAAGAATACCCCGAACAAGCCACTAGAGATCAGAAGAGAAACATTAGACGGCATGCGAGAAGTTTCTTCTTAAGAGGGGATGTCTTGTACAAAAGGATCTCGGACCTCAACTTGCTAAGATGTGTTGATATCGATGAAGCCGGAAGAATTATGCATGAAGTACACGCGGGAGTGTGCAGGCCTCATATGAATGGTTATGTGTTGGCAAAGAAAATCCTACGAGCGGGATATTACTGGATAACCATGGAGAAAGACTGCTTCAGCTTTGTTCGAAAATGTCATCAATGCCAAGTGCACAGTGATTTGATTCATGCACCTCCAACAGAGCTTCATCCGATGTCAGCACCTTGGCCATTTGTTGCCTGGGGTATGGATGCTATTGGGCCAATCGAGCCGAAACTTCAAACGGGCATAGATTCATATTGGTTGCCATTGATCACTTACAAAATGGGTTGAATCCATCACACTCAAGTCAGTCACTAAGAAAGTTGTGGTAGAATTCGTGCACTCCCACCTCATTTGCCGTTTTGGCATCCCTGCAACTATCATTACTGACAATGCTACAAATTTGAACAGTCGTCTAATGGGGAGGGTATATGAACAATTCAAGATAACGCATAGAAACTCTACTCCATATCGGCCAAAAGCCAATGGTGCCGTTGAAACAGCAAATAAGAACATCAAGAAGATTTTGAGAAAGATGATTCAAAGCTCTAGGCAATGGCATGAAAAGCTGCCTTTTGCATTACTCGGATATCGTACCACAATGTGTACATCAATCGGAGCGACCCTGTACTTATTGGTTTACGGAACTGAAGTTGTCATACCTGCAGAAGTAGAAATCCCTTCGCTCCGCATAATTGTTGAAGCGGAAATTGAGGATAGTGAGTGGGTTAAGACCTGGTTGGAGCAGTTGTCATTAATTGATGAAAAATGAATGGTCGCGGTTTGTCACGGGTAGTTGTACCAACAAAAAATGGCCCGCTCTTATAACAAGAAAGTACGTCCCAGGAATTTTGAAGTGGGACAGCTTGTGCTGAGACGCATTTTCCCTTATCACCAGGAAGCAAAAGGAAAGTTTGCTCCTAATTGGAAGGGTCTATACATAATCTGGAAGATACTGCCAAGAGGAGCACTGTATCTGGCAGACATCGAAGGAAATGATCCTGAAGCAGCAGTCAACGCAGATGCAGTAAAAAGGTACTATGTCTAGGCCTCTTGTGGTGTTGGTTTTTGTGCAATTGAGATGACGAAGGATTTTCTTCCTGTTATCCAAATGCTATCAACCCTTCGCAAACCCATTTGAGTCGGTTACTCTTCTTTGGCTACCCTCTTTGGAACCCGGAAGTACCATCAAAAAAAAGAGAAAAAAAAGAGAAAAAAAAAGAAAAGAAAAGAAAAGAAAAATATTCCCCTGAACTATGTTTGACTTGATTCCTAAAGGATACGAAGGCAACCTCTCGCTGAGGTTCAGTCACACTAAAACAAAAATCCCAATTTCCCCCAAAAATTGAAACTAGGGCAGATGATATGATGGTTCGGCTATGAATCCGCTGAAATGGTTCCAAAGTTGTAGTTCCGCCAAAATCATTTTTACCCAGAAACCTTGTTCAAGTCCTTCTGATCAATTGGCAAAGGCAGGGAAGTGAAAAACATCATTATGGGAATCTGATACAATTCAAATTGAGACAAATAAAATGAGAGAGTCTTATCGATGAAAACCTTCAGGCAACATAAGGCGATGGTGAGTAGAGAAATTGAAAATGAGAGAGTCTGCTTAGTGAAAACTCGCAAAGAGCACTATCGGGCGACGGTGAGAAGGGAAATGAGAGAGGTCGATTGGCAAAAACCCGCAAAGGGCGCTATTGGCCGACAAGAAGACATCTCACCACTAAAAGAGTCCTGGCAAGGTTCCCTGGTTTCGAAATGCGGATCAATGGGTTCACAAGAAGCTGGAAAGTTTGTGAGGGTCGGGCATCCAGTCCAAGAAGCATGTCATGTTCATTTGAAGCCCGCATGCACACCCCAGATAAGTCCTTATTTTCCCTCGAAAGGGACACTTCTCTTTAAACTCATCTGCTTGCCTTTTGTATATTTCTTCTTTGAATCCTTTTCAGTTTAACTCTGATTCTAGAATTATTACAAAGAAAAGGAGGCATGACTGGTTTCACAGGGCTCCGCCTGGCAAGAGCCGAATAAAATACCTAGCTTCAGCGGGTGCGTCAGTCCAATCCCGATTGACCATGGTGGTTGATGCTTTCAAAGTAAAGACATTTGAAAAGAAAGAAAATGGTCCTAAGGGCAGAATAAGGTGAAAAGTTCGGAGCCCATACTGGCGAGTCATCATGAAATCCTAAAAGTTGAATCCTGTGGGTTTAAAAAGAGATTCACCCTCAAAGCCAGCAAGCGGTAAATTCTCAATGGAAATGCGGTCGGGATCAAGAAATTGGGATGATCAAGGCCGCGAAACCAACCACCGTTTCAAACTAAAAAAATTGTTATTTGTTGAAAATAGGTTTAATTCAAAGCAACCATTCAAGAATCGGGTGCAATACAAAAAGGAAAATGAAAGGCACAAGCGCTAAAACAGCTTTGCAACAAGGAATCGACCAAAAGGGAAGTTTCTTCCCAAATTCTTTCAGGCGTTTTGCTAAATAAAAAGGAAAATATATAAAAGGAAAACAAAAGAAAGAGAAAGAAGAAAAGAAATGAAAATTAAAATCCCAAAAAGAAAAACAAATCATGGTAGCATAAGACCCCATTCCTTAAATCTCCCCGGCATAACCCGAGGAGCTTTTTCTTTCCAAATCCCGGCATAACCCGAGGATCTCCCTGGCATAACCCAAGGAGATTTTTCTTTCCAAATCCCGGCATAACCTGAGGATCTACCTGGCATAACCCAATGAGTGTTTTTCTTTCCAAATCCCGGCATAACCCAAGGATCTCCCTAGAATAACCTAATGAGATTTTTTCTTTCCAAATCCCGGCATAACCCAAGGAGCTTTTTTCTTTCCAAATCCCGGCATAACCCAAGGAGCTTTTTTCTTTCCAAATACCTGCATAACCCGTGGATCCTGCTGGCATAACCCAAGGGGATTTTTTCTTTCCAAATCCCGGCATAACCCGAGGATCTCCCTGGCATAACCTAAGGAGCCTTTTTTTTCTTTCCAAATCCCGGCATAACCCGTGGATTCCCCTGGCATAACCCAAGGGGCTTTTTTCTTTCCAAATCGCGGCATAACCCGAGGATCTCCCTGGCATAACCCAAGGAGCTTTTTCTTTCCAAATTCCGGCATAACCCGTGGATCCCACTGGCATAACCCAAGGGGCTTTTTTCTTTTCAAATCCCGGCATAACCCCAGGATCTCCCTGGCATAACCCAATGAGCTTTTTTTCTTTTCGTCCCGGCATAACTCGAGGACCCTTTTTCTTTTCCGGCATAACCCGATCATTTCCTAGCATAACCTGGATTCATTCACCAGGATACACAATCCTGATTTAATTGCTTAGATATGTGTCACAACTAACTAACAAAATTTTCTTAGTAAAAACTGGGGCAAAAAATTTCGTTCGTTTGTTTGTTTTGGTATCTTAAGAAGGTTGAACTCAAGACATAGGGTGCGAGATGACCGATAGAATGAGTCTCAATCCAGAATAAAGAAAAAAAGAAAAGAACAAAAAGAAATGAACTCAAAGGTAAAGCAAACAAGGGTGCAAATTGCTCAAAAATCTGATTGAAGTCACAAGCTCCGCTGATCCCGTTTTGACCCAATGCTGCAGAAAGAAGTAAACACCTACAACTTACGAGCATCAATATTCAGATGAGGGTCCACAGCAAAATCAATTAAGACTCAAGATCAAGTTTCAAGAGAATTATAGATAGGAATCTTGTAACTCATGGTTGATAGGCATAGCTAGTTTAGCTTTGATTTTCCTTTTGGTGTAATAAGGAGGTCAGCAAGCAGTAGCAGCAGCAACAACAGTGAAATCACAGCTCCTGGTAGTCCCAGCTACCAAACTTTTCAGAACTACACTAACCTGATTCCTTTATAGCCAAGGATATGTAGGAAATCTTTTAAGCAGGGTTCGGTCAAACGGTTTTCAAAAATGCTTATCCTAGAGTGCCGAGCAGGCAAAAATCCCTCATGGTTCTCATTTATCTTTGCCCAAAAACCCTTCGTGTCTTCGAGTAAAGAGGGACAGCTGTGAGCACGTGATTTTTGCCACGCTTAAATTACTCCTATAGAATTCATTAAAATTAGAATTTTTCTTTTTGTATTTGAATTTTAAGGAGTTAATTGCATGATTTTGTATTTTGTTTGCATTTTATGTGCATTTCTAGTTGTCATAAAAATATAATAAAAATTACAAAATAGCATCCTTGCATTTAGGACCTAATTCTCGATTTTTAGATTAATTAAACATCATTGAAATAAGAGAAAAAATAACAAAAATAATCCTTTACATTTGTTTTCCTTCAATTTCACTTTTGTTTAATTTTTCTCTTAAAATTAGAATCTAGTTAATTTTAGGAAATTTAATTAGTCACATTTAGAATTAAATCAGGTCTTTGGCTACTTTTAATTTTGCATTTAATAAAATCCAAAATTAAAAAAAACAAATAAATAAAATACAAAAAGAAAAAGAAGAAAACAAATAAAAAGAAATTGAGAGAAAGAAGCGAAGGGCCAGCTAGCTCTTGGGCCATTTTCAATTAAATAACACCAGCCCAAATGCACGAAAACCTGTTGCCCGATCTAGCCCTTCCCAAACCCCTCCAGTCCAGGCCCAAAGCACGTCTCAAACCCGGCCTACCCCCAGACTAATAAAACGATGTCGTTTAAGGGATAATTGATCTTGGCCGTCGAGGATTCTTGATCCTATGGCCAGCAACTAGGCAAATAATGATATAAATATGTCCTAACGCTACCCCCCCCCCCAAAGTCCTTCTCTCTTACTTCTTCAAACCCTAGAGACCCCCCTCACCGGCTCCGCCTTACGCCGCCGCCGGAAATCACCTCACGGCAGCGGCCGGTCTACAATCCTGTTCAAATTAACACCATAGAACCGCCTTCCTCTCCTCTTTCTAAGACCCTAAACCTTTGCCCTCAAATCCCAACCAAACGCCTCAAATATTTGAAACCCTAGGCGCCGCCGCCACCGTACACGGCGGTGCCGTCACTCAAACCAACCCAAACTTACAGCACATATCCCCCTCATCTCCTTCTTCATGAATCTATAGACTATAACCCTCAAACATCACCCGATATCCTCGAATTTCAGATCGAAGAATGACCCCGAACCCTAATTGATCAATGTTTGGGGCTTTTTGATTTTGGGCTATAATAGCCCTTAATCATGTGTTTTCTTATGAAAACACATGATTAAGGATGGTTTTAGCACAAATAATGCCAAGAAACCTACCAGATTCGAGTCTAAGCCTAAACTCAAGAGGTATTTCATTCACTCCCTTTTCTGCTTTCTCCTCGTTCGGGTCTCTTATTCTTGTTTGTTTATCATTTTTAGTTCTTATTTTTGTGTTTGGTCTAAGATTCTGGTTATAATTAGGATTTTTAAATTTTTGTTCCTATTCTGATTTTTGATTTTGTTATATCATGTCAGTTCTTCGTTTTCATGTTGAATTATCTGCCTTGATTGTTAGGACACATTTTAATTAGGATTAATTCAAGTCATAAATTAGTTTTAATTAGATTTTTGTAGTCCAATATTGGATATAATTTCATAATCAGGCAATTTGTCCGGTTAGGATTGATTTTAGGGTCTGTTTTGATTGTGAACTATTGATTTTAGCCTTAGTTGGTTAATCATAGTTAGGAAACTGTTTGGTTATAGTTGTACTAGGCTTGTAATTTCAGTATGAGTTCAGGGGTAGTTTGGGTACTTAGAATTGCATAGGAATGTTATAGTTAAAGCTAGAACCCTCTAGAATCTTCTAAAATAGGGCCTTAGTCATAATTTCATAAACTTAATGCAGTAACTTGAGAAACAAGTCAGAAAATGAAGGGGCTATTGTATAAAAACTAAAAATAAAAGAGGAGGAAAATGGGTAATGAAATCTAGAAGCTTCCTTCCCCTTTTCTGCCTATAAAAGGCAATATACCTGCCTTCTTTCACAAGCTTTAACACCTGAAAAAGTTCCCAAAAGTTCCAGCTTCTAAAATTCCCCCCAAAATAATTTCTGCAAATCTGAGCATCCAAATTTGAATTTCAAATCCAAAGAAGTTCAAAAATCTGAACTCCTATAGTTCAAAATTTCTCTTAGATCTTAATTCCTTAAAAAAAACCAAAAACAAAAGGAAAATACAGTAGAAAACTCAAAAACCATACTATTTTACTGCAGTTTTTAGATCAATTCCAAGTTTAGCTCCTAATTCAAATTCCTAGATTACCTAAGGTTCAAAATGGCTTGAATTTCCGGGTTTGTTCAGTAACTAAGGTTTAAAAGCTCCTAGGGTCAGTTTCAAGCTTGAATCTGGTCTATTCATGTGGTTCATGGTCGCTGATTACTGGCTGTGATTGCTGGATTTTATTTGCATATTAATCCTGGCTTTGAGATCAATTTTGAGCTATTGTAACCTGTTGTTTGCTGCAACTGATTTCTGCTCCCTCGTTGTTGTAACTTCCAGGTATGCTTTGGCTTTCCACTGATTCGTGAAGAACTGAATCATCAAATGTACTTGGATCATGGAAGAAATACACACATATTCTTATCATTTTCATGCTGATTTGTATTAAGTGGATGTTATATTAGACTTAGACTTTCTGAATGCTGCAATAACTGGACAGTTTGAGATATTTTGGATGATTATTATTCATTTAATGTTAGCCCTAGTATAACATAGCTCAATCTCATGTGTTAGTATAATGTTCTCATGTTTATTTCATGAATTTCATTAGATTTTGGCATGTAATTAAGACTGGACAATTTGGATTGTGTGAGGTTTAATTAGTTTTTTCCTCTTCATGATCATCTGGACATGGTATTAGAAGTGTTAAATATCTTTTGGCTCTCATTTGAAATTCAAATAGGATGTAAATAAAGTTTTTAAAAATGGTTTGAGATTATCAATTTCCGCTTTGTTTTGGTATACAATTCGGTCCCGTAGACCAGTGAGTACGGTGTTTCTCCCGTACTGGACTTGGGCGCGGTTTGGTATGCCCACAATACTTCGGGTGGCAATTCGGGCCATAACCCCTTGGCTTCTTCAAGCATTTTTTTTTCAGTATGTTTAATATTGTTTTGTTGGAAGACTCGGCTTGGCCGTTAGCGACGGGATGATACGGAGTGGAGAGTATCCGCTTGATGTGACATTTCTTGAAGAATTAGGTTATTTTTTTATCGATGAACTGGGGCCCGTTGTCGCAGCTGATTTCCTTAGGGATGCCGAAACGGCATATGATATTTTTCCATATGAAGGTGATGACCTCTTGCTCGCGTATTTTTGCGCACGCACCTGCTTCCACCCATTTAGAAAAGTAATCTGATAAAACTAACAGGAAGCGTACCTTTCCTCGTCCAGCCGGTAGGGGGCGATTACATCCATTCCCTATTTTATGAACGGCCACAGCGAGGTGATTGAATGGAGGAGTTCGCCCGCCTGGTGTATCATGGGAGCGTACTTTTGGCACTGTTCACATCTTCGGACATAATCCGCTGCCTCTTTCTTCATAGTGGGCCAGTAGTAGCCGGTACGGAGGAGGCACTGGACAAGGGCACGGTTCCCTGTATGGGCACCACAATGGCCTTCATGCACTTCTTCTTACACTTGCCTCATTTGATGTGGCTCGAGACACTTAGCAAGGGTATGACCGAACGTTCTTTTGTAAAGATCTTGATTTATCATACTGTACCGGGCAGCTTGCACCCAGAGTTTCTTGGATTCTTTTTTATCGCATGGGAGTGTTCCGTCCTACAGGTAGGATACAAACTGGTTGTGCCAGTCCCAGGTTAGGTTTAAAGAAAATACCTCGACGTGGTCGACGGTCGAATGGAGGAGAGTGACCATATTTTCTTTGTTGATACTTTTGGTAGTTGTGGCCAGTTTGACTAGGCTGTCTGCTTCGACGTTTTGTGCTCTAGGAATTTGCTCGAAGCGACACTCGTCGAACTCAGGCATCAGCTTATGGATTTTTGACTGATATTTTTACAGCCTTTGCACGTTGATTTGGTAAGTACCAATGACTTGATTTACGATGAGTTGAGAATCGCAGTGGTGGATGAGTCAACAAACTCCGTATCTGATGACTAGTTTCATGCCTGAAATCACAGCCTCGTACTTGGCCTCGTTGTTAGTCATCTCGGGGCATCATATGGACTGGCGAATTACTTCGCCCGTGGGGACTTCAAGGATGAGTCCCATTCCCGATCCTGAGGCATTCACAGTGCCATCATTGTAGAGGGTCCAGAGGTTGGTATGAGTAGAGGTGCGGAGGGCCTCTTGTTCCACCTCTAGCAATATCCCTGTGCTGAAGTCGGCAAGCACCTGCGACTTGATGGCAGACCTGGGGTGGTAGGTTATGTCGTGCTCGCTAAGCTCTATGGCCCATTTGGCGAGTCTCCCTGAGAGCTAGGGTTTATATAGGATGCCCCTCAGGGGGAAGGTTGTTATTACCTTTATGGGGTGGTATTGAAAATAAGGTCTGAGCTTTCGTGAATCCACGACCAAGGCCAAAGCCAGTTTTTTGAGGTGAGGATACCTAATTTCATCATCTATTAAAGTTTTGTTGATATAGTAAATAGGGGATTGCGTACCTTTGTTTTCGCGGACTAAGACGGCGCTGACAGCAACTTCGAACACCGCCAGGTACACGAGTAGGCATTCGCCTGGATCTGCTTTGACGAGCAATGGTGGCGAAGATAGATATACCTTCAACTTCCTCAGTGCTTCAACGCATTCCTCGTTCCATTGTAGCCCACGATCTTTCCGCAACACACTGAAGAATTTATGGCATCTTTCTGAGGATCGTGAGATGAACCTGGATAAAGCAGTTATCCGTTTGTACCTGCTTCTTGCTATTCAGAATCTCGGGTATTATGTCTATAGCCTTGATCTGGTCCGAGTTAACTTCGATACCTCGCTATGATATGAGGAAACCCAGGAATTTTCTTGAGGCCACGCTGAAGGCGCATTTTTTCGGGTTCAACTTCATCCCGTACTACCTTAGTATCTCGAAGGCTTGCTTTAAATAGTCTATGTGGTCCTCCTTCTTTGTTGACTTCACTACCATATAATCGATGTAGACCTCCATTGTTTTACCGAGCTATTCTTTGAACATCTTGTTGACCAACCTCTGGTACGTTGCACCTACATTTTTTAGCCCGAAGGGCATCATCTTATAGCATTATGTCCCTTGATGGGTAATGAAAGTTGTCTTTTCTTGGTCTTCTTCGGCCAACAGGATTTGGTTATAGCTAGAGTAGGCGTCCAAGAAACTTAGCAATTCGTGCCCCGCTGTTACATCTATCAGCTGATCGAAATGGGGCAATGGGAAGGAGTCCTTTGGGCATGCCTTGTTCAGGTCGGTGAAGTCTACGCACATTCCCTATTTCCCACTTTTCTTTTTGACCATGACCACGTTGGCGACCATTGGGGGTATTTCGATTCTCTGATGGAACCGTTGGCTAGCAGTTTATCTACTTCTTTATTGACTGCCTCATTGATCGCGGTGTTGAATTTCCTCCTTATCTGCTGTACGGGCAGATGAAGTGGGTCGACATTCAGCTTGTGAGTGGCGATGTCTTTTGGGATCCCCAGCATATCTGAATGGGAGAAGGCAAACAAATCTGCATGGTTAGTTAAGAATTTATGGTACTTGCCTGGGTCGGAGAGGTTGTGTCCGTTATAGGCTCTTTTTGAACTATTTGTGTTTTCCATCTGGACCGGGTCAAGATCCTCAACTGTCGCTTTGCAAGCTTCTACGACATTCGGGTCCCTAATACCCTCTGTTGTCGGGTTGATTTTAGTCCACGACATGGTTGATTGCTATGCTTCCGCGCTTGCTCCTTTCAACTGCTTGGCATGATGCAGTCTTGGGCGATCCGGTAACATTCTTGGGCAGTGCGTGGCTCACCCTAGATACTGAATATTCCCCACAGTATGGTATACTTGGTTACCTGATAGAGACTTGAGGGGATAGCTCGCATGGCGTGTATCCATGGGTGTCCTATGATGACGTTGTAAGTCGTTTCTTGGTTCATGATATGGAATGTGGTTTGCAGCGTGACTCCTCCTGCCAAAACTGGCAGTGATATTTCTCCGGAGGTTTGCTCTACTGCATTGTTAAAACATGTTAGCGTTATGCAATGCGGTATTACCTTATCTTCAAGCCTCATTTGCATAAGGACCCTTGGGTGGATAATACACGCGCCACTTCTGTCGTCTACCATAATTCCTTTTACATCAGTATCAGCAATGCGTCAAGTTATAACTAAAGCATCGTAATGGGGGAAAGACAAACAGTCAGCATCAGACTTATCGAAAGTGATACTATCTTCGAAGTTATCATACCGTTCGTGAGCGATCGAGCGCTTCAACTTGTGTGTTGTTGTGAACTTTACATGGTTGATTGGTGAGTCGTCGCCGCCACCGATGATCATTTGTATGGTACATGCTGGAGAGGGTGGCTTTGGCGGCCTTTGACATCACGCCCCCTGGCAAAATTAGCTCTCCCTTTATCGCTGAGCAGCTCCATCAAGTGTCCATGGTTCAGCATTCTGACCACTTCCTGTCGTAGACGTATGCAATCTTCGATCTTGTGTCCCCTTTCCTGATGGAATTCGCATAGGATGTTCGACCTCCTCGCGCTAAGATCCGATTTCATTTTTGCGGCCGTTGTACCCAACTTCTCCAGTGCGTACACTATTTCTGAAGGGGAGACACAGAAGTTATAAGTGGATAATAATAATGGAGGCATACCTCTTTCATTAAGATGCGGGGCAACATGCCGTTGCAAGGCGTCTGGATGTCTCGGGGGAGGTGGATTAGGGGCTCTAACATAGGGTTGATGCCTTGCTCTATTGAATCGTGGGAGTTGTTCCCATCACCCGTCATTACGTCGCTCTCTCCTGATTTCGGATTGTACTGACGTCAATTGCTGGGTCGGACCATTAAGATCTTCTTCGTGTACTCTTACTTCTGCACAGTAGGCATTGTGAATCTCTTCCTACGTAGTGGGGGGATACTTCATGAGTCGACTAAGCAGTTTCTTGGTTGCTTTCGACCCATCTCTGCTCAACCCATTTTGGAAAGTAGCGACCGCCATCCCTTCTGATATGTTCGGCAAGCCCATTCTTACCTTGTCGAATCAGGCCAGGAAGTCCCTGAGTCCCCCGCCCGTTGTTTGCCTGACTGCAAGGATATCGTTGACCCTTGCTTCAGCCTTCTTTGCTCCTGCATGAGCGGTGGCGAACTTATCCGCCATCTTTTCGAACGTCAATATTGATTTGGCTGGTAGTTGAGAGTACCATGTTAGCGCTCCTCCTGTCAGAGTTTCACCAAACTTTTTCAGCAACATGGATGGTACCTGTTATTTCGATAAGTCATTGCCTTTTACAGCGGTTACATAATGGATCAGATGGTCTTCCGGATCCATGGTCCCGTTGTTTGCCTGACTGCAAAGATATTGTTGACCTTTACTTCAGCCTTCTTTGCTCCTGCATGAGCGGTGGCGAACTTATCCGCCATCTCTTCAAACGTCGATACTGATCTGGCTGGTAGTTGGGAGTACCATGTTAGCGCTCCTCCTGTCAGAGTTTTACCGAACGTTTTCATCAACACGGACGACACTTGTTCTTTCGATAAGTCGTTGCCTTTTACAGCGGTTACATAATGGATCAGATGGTCTTCTGGATCCGTGGTCTCGTCATATATTCTCAGGTATGGGGGCATCTTGAAGGTTTTAGGGATCGGGTGAGGAGCAACTTCCTCACTATACGGTTGCTCGACGAACCTTCCCACGACGCATTTTGGCAGTAGCTTAGGGGCACCAGGTATTTTGTCTACCCTTTCCTGGTGCTCCTTCATTTGATCACGAAGCGCGTTGTTCTCGTTATCCATTTCTTCCATTTTCTTAAGAATGGTTGCAAGTGCATTACCGCTTGGGTTGATATCGATGTGAGCTATTTGTCCGTATAACACATGGTTCAGTGGCGGCAGCCGCAATTTCTGTCGTTGATGAGTCTTTAAGATTTCCCTGAGATGGTTTCTCGAGCATGACACTTAGAGTGTTTGTCAACCATTCCTCTAGTAGCTTTTTGACTACTGGGGGTGTTTCCTTTGCTACGGACGTTGAAGCCTCTCTTTCATGCAAGATCGTTAGATCTTCGAGTGAAGAGGGTGAAATCTCATCCTCTAGAACACTTCTTGGTATTACGTTCGCAACATTTTATCTGCCGGTCTCGTTGAGGGGGCCTATGAGGTTGGTTGAGACATCTGCTATCATCTTCAGCCTTGATTCTTTATCCGCCATTTGTTAGTTCTACGGAGTTTGAAGGATAGCGATTGTTGTTCTTGATATCCTAGATATGAACTATGATTTCGACTACTGAAATCCCCACAGACGGCGCAAAATTATTTGACTCAAAATTTATCCAATACTTTCTAAGCAAATCAATCAATATAGATGAAGGGGTAAATCGTAATCAAAGATAATAAACTCTAGGATGATCTCTGGTAAGTGATTCGTATGACAATAAGACAAATCGAGGAAGGGGAATAAGATAATCTTAATAAGCTGGGGGAGATAATGTTAGAAAGATGAGAGAGAGTATTATTAACAATGAACCATATCCCTTTTACACAGCTTTGACCCCATTTATATAGCAAAGGGTCTTTATCCAGATATTTAAAAGATAAAAAATAAAGTACATGCCATAGAAGGGTCGACATGGTTGTAAGGTCGTCCTTTGTATTGTCCCCAAGTCGTTCTTTTAGCCCGACTTGCGTATGTACGGTCGATCGTGCTTCCTTAAAGACGTGATTAGTCAAATTTGACCCCGTACACGTAATACGGCCGGTCATATTATATATGTTATTAAAATTTCAACGTGTTTGTCATTCAGTAAAATAAGAACCCGTTTGGACATAAGAATTTCTTGAGTTTTCTTTTCGAAATTTTTTTTATTTTTTTTTTAAAATCAGTGTTTGGCCATAAAATTTTCAATTTTCACTTGAAAATGAATTTTGAATTTTTCGAAAATTTGAACAATTCTAAGAAGTTGTTTTTCAGATTTTTCACTCATAAAATTTCAAAAACAACCCAAAGTTATATTCATGTCCAAATACAACTCTAATTTTCAAATATCATTTTCATTTGAAAAACTTCTTCGCATTTTTTTTTTGGAATTTTACAATTCTTTGGTCAAAACGCCCACTAAATGACATAAAACTTATGCTCTTTTATAAATGGTTTTGCAATTAAATTCGTGAATTCAAATATTGGAATTTCTTCTGCAGAGTTTGGGTGAGAGATTAGAAGCTATAACCATTATTTTATAAAGTTTTAGGAAAAGAATTAGAAAAATAATTTAAAAAATTATTCTCCACACGGAAATAGACCAAATAGACATACAAATTCGCCCAAAAACATGTTGACCTGCTCCAAATTCTAGCAAAATTACTTGTATCGAACGACTTGTATACTCCCTTAGAAGAAGAAAACCCTAGTCTTAAAAGGAATGAGAGAAGCGATTGAGACCTGGGCTAACTAAAATGAAAGTCTCATTAATTGGGAAAAATCACATAAGGAACGTTCTATTTATTTACAAATCAACTTATTTGAACCGGACAAGGGTCGAGTCTCTAAATGAAAAATAAGGCCCAATTACTGGTCGGCCCAATATGAAATTGTCAATCTGGATCTATTCTGTTTGGGCTTGGTAGTTGAGTCCATCACCACCACCACCACCACCACCCCTCAAGATGGAGGGTGGGAACACACCCAGCTTGGACAACATCCTGTGATGAGGGACACCTGTCAAGGCTTTAATCAAAACATCAACAAGTTGGTGAATAGTGGAGATATGTTGAAGAAAGATTAAACCAGTGAAAAGAACATCACAAACATAATGACAATCAACCTCTATATGTTTGTTGCGCTCGTGAAATACAGGATTCTTAGCAATGTGAAGGCAGCCTGACTATCACAATACACAGGTATAGGAGAAGAGATCACCAAACCCATGTCACAAAATAAACAAACCAGCCAGGTAACCTCAGCAACAACCTTCCTGAGGGCTCAATATTCAGCCTCTGCAGAAGACAAAGAAACAATCTGATGTTTCTTTGATTTCTAGGAAATAGGAGAACCCAAAAGTACAATATAGTACCTAGTCACACACTTCCTGGAGTTAGGGCAATTTGCCCAATCTGAATCAGAGTAGGCCTGTAAGGAAAAATCAGCTGTGTTGTAGAGTAGAATACCTTGAGAAGGAGCATTGAGAAGATACCTAAGGACATGTAGAGCAGCCAACATGTGAGGCACCTCAGAAGATACCAAGAACTAACTAAGATATTGTATTGAAAAGAGATATCTGGGTTGGTGTGTTGGAGAAAATTCAACTTGCCAATGAGCCTCCTATACAATGAGGGACCAGGAAGAGGATCCCCAGCTTCAGAGGAGAGTTTGGGATGAGGATCAAGTGGAGTAAGAACAGGTTTGACATCAAGACAATGAAATTCTTGGAAGAGATCCTTGGTGTACTTGTACTAATTGACAAATAGCCTTGAGGGACTTTGGTGACCTCAAGACCAAGAAAGTTGTGTATAGAACCAGGATCTTTTATTTTAAATTGTTGATCCAGAAATGATTTCAGGGCAGCCATTTCATCACAATCATTGCCAGCCAAGAGAATATCATCTACATATACTGCAAAAAGAATGATGAAGGAGGCAGAAACCTTGGAGAATAGAGATGATTCATTCTTGCTGGGAGAATACACTCTGGAAATAAGATAAGCAGAAAGCGTGGCAAACCACTGCCTTGAGCTTGTTTGAGGCCATATAGAGATTTTCTCAGTCTACAAGCCAAAGGAGGGTCAGAAGAGGTGGTAGTGACAGTAAGGCCCAAGTGAATCTTCATGTAAACTTCTTTATGGAGGTCACCATGCAAAAATACATTATTGACATCTAATTGATGAACAATACAATTATATATGTTTGATAGAAAGAGTGAGGAGATAGTTTTGACCACAGGACTAAAAGTTTCAATGTAATCAATGCCTTCCTATTGGGAATCACCTCTGAAATTCTGGCTTATATCCTTCAATGGATCCATCATTCTTCTGCTTGACCTTATACACCCACTTGCAAGGAATAGCCTTTTTACATGTAGCAAAGGTACAATATCCCAAGTGTGATTAGCATCCAAGGCCTAAAATTTCTTGAGCATAGCATCTTGTCAGGCAGGGTGAGGGGAAGCTTGCTGAAACTACTGAGGTTCATGGAAGAGAGAAACAAATGTGGACAATTTGGAAGGAGCAACAGAGCTGGCAAAAGTGCATATGTAATCTTTAAGGTAGGTGGGAGGATTAATGGGTCTAGTGGAATGTTTGAGGGGTGCAAAAGCTGAAGAAGGTGCAGAAACTGAAGGAAAAGAGGGTACTTCAGTAGGAAGAGGAGAAAGAGTAGAAGAATCAGTAGGAGGAGGAGAAAGAGTAGAAGAAGAAGGTGTAGGAGGATGATAATAAGGTAGAGTAGATGGAGGTTAGTCAGAATGAGGAGTAGAAGCAGGAAATGGAGGATCTTCAAAGAAGGCAGGAGTTGGTGTGGACACTGAGTAAGAAGGAGGAACAGAAGAGGAAGTAGAAGAGTGATAGGGAAAAATGTGCTCATGAAAAGTAACAACCCTAGAAAAAAGAATGTTCCTATACATTTCCTTCATATCTCTCCAAATCTCTCTTGCAGTGTCGCAATGTAGGACACTGTTAGTAATATCTTTAGACAAAGAATTGCTTAACCATGCAAACACCACGTTGTTGCATCTCATCAGTGGTTATAGAGAGGGGAATCAGGTGATGGCTGGGAGATTCTTCCATTGATCCAACCTTATTCTTTGCAGACAGTTCAATAAGAATATTTTTCTTCCTGGATACATAATCAGTTCCATTGAAGGGTACTGGTACAAGTAGACTTCCTGGGTTATCAGATGGATGGACGTATAAGGGATGGGAAGAGTCAATTGAGTGACTAATGGTAGAATCTACCGGTGAAGAGGTTGTGGCCGCATCAGTACTCATTTTATGAATCAAGCCTATCGTTCAACTAACAATTAAACGATTCTCACAAGAAGTAAGGATATACATGCATCTAATCACGACCTCAGATACAATTTGTAAATCAACATATACCACCAAATATTCTCAAGCAAGGGCAGACAAACATTGAAGAAAAATCTTGAGGAATTGGAAGATATAACCAGATTTGCTTAAGCTAATCCAAGGAGAACAACCTTTTCTGTGATTTTTCCAAGAAAGAACTCTAGTATCATCCCAAAAGGAAAAACATAAACAGTCCATTGCCGATAAAACAAAACTCGACCAAAATAAAAATTGAACCGTTGAATCGACAGAGGACACTGAGAGCTATACGGATCTCCGTTCTGATACCATGTTAAGCTAAAATTTAGCCATGAAAATGGAGATTAAAGAAGAAGAAAACCCAAGTCTTAAAAGGAATGAGAGAAGCGATTGAGACCTAAGCTAAAGGAATGAAAGTCTCATTAATTGGGGGAAAATCATAGAAGGAAGGTTCTAGTTATTTACAAATCAACTTAATTAAACCGGACAAGGGTCGGGTCCCTAAATGAAAATTAAGGCCCAATTGCTAGTGGGGCCAATATGAAATAGTCAACCTGTATCTGTTTTGTTTGGGCTTGGTAGTTGGACTCCATCACCCTTCGACCTTCGTCCCATTTTATGTGAAGATGTTCGGATTTCAAGAGTCAAAGTCCTTTGATCGAGTTTCTTTTATATTTTAAATTGTTAAGTATTGTGATTTATAGTAAGTAATTTTTAAATATATAAATTTTATTTCAAAAAATTTAAAGATTCTATATTCAAATTGAAGGTGAAAATTAAGACATTTGAATCTCGATAAGCGAAAGGTGTTAAATTGAGACAAGACGGATGGGGTATTTTAGATTGACTCACAAAACAAGAATACAAACAATGTAAATCGAAGCAAACATTATTATCCTTGGTAGTGACCCCCATG
Source organism: Nicotiana glauca (assembly GCA_026770625.1). Lineage (NCBI taxonomy): Eukaryota > Viridiplantae > Streptophyta > Magnoliopsida > Solanales > Solanaceae > Nicotiana > Nicotiana glauca. The sequence goes on along the minus strand of MU779421.1, from coordinate 33,828 downwards.
TAACTATCTGTAATGAAAAGAGAGATATAGAATGGATATATATAGGAGGCATAGCTATTACATCTAGGATATTTTGATAGAAGCTGTTTTAGAGTTCAATGAGCAGGTGTTATACAGTTAGTATATTTTTTGGTTGAATACAAATTTTCCCTTTAACCAAAAAAAAAAAAAAAAAAAAGAATACAAATATGTAGAATGGCATGGACCTTTCGTTATAACCCATATAAGCATTTGGAACGAAACGAAAAAAAATAATCAAATTTCACCTTGATATTCTAATAGAAGCTCAATTATTGACTCGCATGGGAAACAATGGATCACAAACCACGCACAGATTCTGTGAGCTTATCTAATCTGATCTTTTGCAGGTTAGATCAGGTGTTGTTCTCTACGCTGATCTTGTGCAAGTTAAAGCGAAAATTAACAAGTAGAATCTCTGAGCTTTTCTCAGTTGATATTCTCTAGATTTTATTAGAGATTTATGGAATTCTACTCTTGCAACTTGTACATACAGTTTGCAGGCTATTACACAAGGGAGGTTTACCCCGTGCGCACAAAGTATTCATCAAGTTGTGACAGAAATTGTAGCGGCTACGGTGTCTCCTTTTACCAAAAAAATTGAACATACAATTGAAGGTTTATCGAATAGATTCACATTCATCTGTATAAGAGATTTCTTCGTGTCGGTTTGTGAGTAGCACGAATACGTAAGTTTAAATTCGATAATAAAAAGAGAATATAGCTAATAGAGACGTTAATATAGAGGAATCTTTGGTGAGACATTTTACAGTAAGTGCGCTACTAGAGAATATTATTATCCCACCAATTGATTCCCTGGTTTTATCCAAAAAGGAATTAGAATCTGTCAATTTTTAATTTCAGAAATGTATAGTGTTGAGAGTCTACATACTCCACAATATCAAAATCTTTTTCAGCCCACTGTCACAACTATAGTCTAGTGAATACATTCTTTGACCTTATATAACTCTATAGTATGCTTGCATCGTGGTAGGTTACCTACGTCACATCCTTTAGATGGCAGCCCTTTCCCGAACCCGGCATAATTACAAACAGATTCAAAGTTTAGAGGTTGCGGGTGCCACTTTTTAGAAGACCCGATAGAAAGGGCGGAACCAGTAGCACCCGCATTACGTTTGTGAATTACGGGTGGCACTTTAACTATATTACATTATAGTCTTATAGCCTAAGTATATACTTACAAATTCAAAATTTTAGCTGAAGCGGGCGGGTGCCATACCACCCCGAACTCTTAAGGTAGATCCTTTCCAAGCGTGAATACAGAATGCTTCATGCACCAAGATGCCTTTAAATATCAACAAGACACAAAATCTTGATAATATGACATGAAATATGAAGAAAGTTCTTTGAAACTTAATAGACAAATGAAGGGTTGATGTTTTCAGTTCCAAGCAGCAAATTACTTACCGTCGAATTATGGTAAACACTGAAAGATAGTCTAAAAGAAATAGAAAGAGAGGTAAGGAAGGAGATGAAGTTCAAATGGCAACAACAATATTCAAAGAAAAAAGGTGATTATGTACACAAAACAAACGAAATGTACAGAAGATGTTTAGAGTAACATGCTTTTTTCTAGTCTGTAGCTGGCAATATTCTTTGGTTCTTTAGTTTCTGTCCTGTCTTTTGTGCTAACATCCGAGAAGTTACAGTATGAAAAATGAGAATCAGCTTTAGCATCTTATTTGCATTATACACCATTCTTGTGCTTCCCATTCAATCAATTGCCCACTGAAATTATTGCAGTTCCAAGCAATAGGCCTCCCTGTTAAAGCATAAACAAGTGCAAACAAATTTAGAAGCTAAAAGTACATTATTGAAGGTAATAACAACTCGGTACTAGTATGGCTAACGCAACGTTATGTGAGACATGCTAAGATACTTGAACTTTTATACAACGGTTTGTCCGTGTGATAACTTTTATCTGTTCTAATCTTTGGTTATATATCGTAAACCATCTCAAGTAGAAAACACCGAGAAAGTTAAGCCACAATTACTATGAACTTCTTTTCCGAAGTTGCATAACCGATGCAAGCGACAAAGTTAGCACAATAATCTTATAAAAGTTGACTCCTCAACTTTATTAACATGAAAGCAAGACCTTGTTGAATTGACAATTGCCAAAGACTACGGAGTAAATGATATGTTTGAAAATTTGAACTCTTGCAAGGAAAGAGGTAGAGCCAAACCTTCAAGACAGTCATTCACAAGCAATTTTAGTGTCAAAGCTGCTAAGGCATATAGCAAATGCCTGGAATGCTGATAGCGGGTAGCGGTAATCCATCGTAAACACGTCCTTCCCTACTTTGCCAAACTGCAGAATAACCTTCTCATGTTCCGGTCCAGCCACGCCATTCTCCGGAGAAGCCACCAACTGAAAGTTCTTCACCGAGGCGACAGTTACTCGACCATGAAAGTTCAAACACCAGCACTGGAGCTGCTCATGCCATCTGGGAGCCTTATTTTTCAGAACAAGTGAACCTTCTCTTTGAGTTTCTAAAGGTCCAGATAACGACTTCTCCATGCGATTTGATTTGGATCGAAGAAACCGAAGTGGAAGTGAGGAATCACTATTGCCCATTGGAAAATCAACCTGTGTTGGAGCTACACCTCCAGGTTTAATGGAAGAAGCCGGGATAGCATCCATTACACAATGCATTCTTCTCGGCCCCCTGCTAGTTACATAAGATGAATGACCGATCAATAACCGTCCAATACTGACCAATGTATTATTGCCAAAAATAATATTTTAGTCCATAGTGCGAAGAAGAGCAGTTATTAGAAGTTTCTTCCAAGCTTTTGCAAGAAAAGCAAAGCCTTACCTGGCTCCAAGTACATTCAACTCGTACGAAATATGAGCAACTTCATAGTTTCCAGTGGGCGCTCTAGGATTCATTTGTTTTGAGCCCACGAGCCTAGTAGAACGGCTCTTCACCATTTTGGCTCCAGCATAAGGTAGAATAGCATCATACACAGTGAACTTGGTTCCAAGGAAATTTGATCTAAGCCAAAAGAAAAATGACTAGTTAAACACCATCTAAGCATTATCATTCACCACATCAACACAAAAAGCAAGCCATACCTTAGTTTCCCGATACAAGTTCCACCTCCCTTTGACATTTCATCCGCATCCAATGATATAATGTAGTCAGTGCAGGTTGGCCTCCTGTATTTCCGAGCAGCAAGAAGAAACTTGCCATCATCAGCCAATGCTGAGACAATAAACAGATGAAACAAAATGTCAGGTGCTTCCAAACTTGAAGATGCAATTCTAGCTGAACATAATCATGCTTCCCCCCACACAACCCCTTGCTCGAAAAGATGAACTTCAATAAATTGAAGACCCGTATTTTGAAAGAGTGAATGCTCACCTTGAGTCAAACTGAGGTAAAGATGATATGATTGTGTTGCCTGGTTTCGCTTTATAAAGCACTGAAGGAGTGTCTCTCGTGGACCAGGCTGCAAAAACAGGGAAATGCTTTCAAGAACACACAAAATCAAAGATAAAAGTAATAACAAACTTCATAGTTGATATGTAACTTGTTATGAGGAACTTTAAAATTTCATTACTTTCTTACTTTCATTCGCCGGAGGTATGACCTTGTTTTTTCCGAAAATACACAATAATTTGACAGTATAATTTTGTATCCAGTATATGGGATATAAAAATCATCATTTTTGCATAACAATAAAACTGTTTAGAAAGAAGAAAAAGGTGATTAAGCATATAATTGTCGAGAAGCTAGAATAGACACAACCAAAAACATGGAAGATGAACCAAAAAGTTGGTAACATATAGCAATTCACAAGCTTACTAATAAGCCAATCAAGCCAAGCTAATCTTGAATTTCAATATATGCCTTGAGATTAAGCTATAAACAAATATGTAACAAATCTAAGCCTTGAAGAAATGAAGTTGTATTACCACTTAAAGAAACAAGAAAACTCCAAATCAAATCAACATAATTAACACATCCTTAATGAATTGAAGTGGGAATTTTTTTTGTTTTACCTGCTTAACTGAAATTGGGAAAGTTAATTTGGCAGAAACTTCAGGGGTCTTAACCAATTCCTTCATAATCTCTCTCCAGCTCCTACAAACTCCAGCACAAGCCACAACATTTTTTCTCAAAGGCCATTTAGATTCTATATCCTCAATCCTTTTAAGAACTTCTCTTAATAACTCTGAAGGCAAATTAGCCCAATAGCTTTCTATATACTCTTCATCAATCTCAATCCCTTCTGTTTCCTCTGCCACAGCTGCCACTGAACTGTGGCGAGATCTTGATTTTGACCCATAACCCCACTTCATCCCAACCCCAATATATAAACAAAATATTCTCAAACAAGCCTTACAACATCAACAATAACAGACCCATCTCACAAAACTTCATAAATTTAACACTAAAATTGCAAAATCTAAATGTAACTTAAATCTAGATCTGAAACCCAAGATTCACCAAAAACCAAAAAGATCAAAACTTAAACACCAAAAAGATCTAATCTTTACCACTCATTTATGTCTATGCTAAAAAAAAAGCTGATATATGCATTGACACACAAAATTGAACCCAAAAAAAAAAAACCAAGAAACCAGATGGGATTTGAATGAGACTGAAAAAAATGAGGAATTGCTGAATCTTGAAGTGATGGGAATAAATAAAAACGAAAGAAGGTAATTTGGAAGGTGAAAATGAATAATAATGGAGTATATTTATGTGTTTAAGATTAGGTTTGTAGTAAGAAAAAGAGGTGGAGGAGGAAGAAAAGAGGAAGTAGATGTGTGTAAAGAAGAAACTACTGTATTTTTATTGTTTTCTGGAAAAAAAGTAGGATAAATATACTGCTAAGTAGGGGATGTTATCGAGAGAGTGCTAGTATAGTAGATAAGTGAATCATTGCTGGAGTGGTCCCACACTTCCTTTTGTGTTTCCTTTTTTTTTTCTGAGTATTTAGTAGGAGAAAGAAAATAAAAAGCTTTTGATAGTGATATTCTTGTTTGGATGGTTAGCATACGTAATTTCATAATGTAGTGTATCGTATTATATTGTATTATTCTATTAATATAATTATTTACTGTTATTTTATATTATGATGCACCAATAATATAAAAAATAAACTTGTAATATTATTGAAAAAAATAGAATACAAAATAAAATATTATATAAAAAAGAAGGATAAAAAATAATATATAATTATTTATAACAAGAAAGGATAAGATGAGAGCAAAAAGATAAGTTAACTATGCTACCACAATAAATTTGTCGTTCCGTAAAGGGATAATTTTCATCGTTACGTAACGATAAATTTTACAATACAATATAATAAAACTTAAGTAACAATCAAAAGTCTAACCAAATATTGTACTTAAAATATTAATACGATATAATATAATAGGAATTTTTTAGTTACTGGCATTTTGTGTTAAAAGCGAAGCGGAATATAAAGTTGTCCTATTTCAGGAACAAAATTGACTGTTTTAAGTTTTAACTATTTGAAATAATACTCAATGTCCAAAATTACTCAATTATTCATAAGAAATGCATTAACATCTTATAATTACTCCATTCTTCTTTTTCTATATTTCAAATATAGAATAAATTAAATTTTGAAAATGAAGTATGTGCGATTAGTCAATCTTTAAAAGTTGGTGATAAGATGTAAATATATGGAAATTTTCTAATTGTTAATTACACAAGTTTACATTTTTCATTTGGTAATTCAAAGATATTACTTATGCAAGTAGTTGGTTCAAATAAAATTCATTTATTATGAAAAATAAAATTTTAGATAACTTTAATTATTAATATCCCAACTATAACAAAAGTCTTTTATGATAATGACTCATAAATAACGTGGATATGTAATTGGTTTGAATGGGATAATAATGGCGTATAAATACTCTTAGACTAAATTTGTGCCAACTTCATTTTGTTAATAAACAGGAGTTGGTTCATTGAAAATAACACATTACCTTAGCTTATACAAATAAATGCAACCAACTATGAGTGTTTTAAATTATATTTTTTATTTCTTAATAGTTAAATATTCAAGGTTCAATTCACACTAAGCCCTTCTTGCCCTTTTAATTTCAGTGCTTTTTTCAATTGCATCAGAAAATCAGATTGCGATTTGTTGTATTTTCTATATAGCTTTTAAGAATAAAATTTTATTTTAAACAATAAGAAATCAATGTTTAAATTCATATAAAAAGTTAGATTGGTTGATTTTTATAGTTTCAGTGACATGATAGTAATCTCTTTTCTCCTTCATTACTCAACCTTAAAGGTCTGATACTTAGAAAATTAACATTAGTATTATTTTTTATGTACATTTATAGATAATACAGTCGAAATTCATTTTGTCTTCTTTAATACTTTAAGGGGTCGTTTGGTATGAGGTATAAGGGTGGTATAAGAATTAATACCACCTTAATACTCTGTTTGGTTAGCAAATCAGGTATAAGTTATCCCGGTGTTAATTTTAACACCGGGATAACTTATATCTCACAGATTGTGGGGTAATTAGCACCGGTATAACTTATATCTTCCTCTTATAAATTATTCAATTGTCATTCTTAATACAACATACCAAACAATGCATAAACAACAATCACAGCACAATTAATCCCAGCATAACTTATCCCATTATAACTTATATCGGTATAACTTATACCGGTATAACTCATATTCCAACCAAACGACTCCTAATACTCTACTTTTCTTCCCTCATTTTTAAGAGCACCTGAAGGGGTACATGCACAGATTTTCCAGTCCCTACTCTAAGCTCTAAAATAGTGTTTGATAAAATCCATAAATATAATAAAGTCGTTATAAAATTATCTACTTCTTTTTTTACCTAATTAATAAGGAAATAGAAAGACTTCTTTATACATTAATAATCAAGATCAGTGTTTTAAAAGTTGGGGACGTTAGACATGACTTATGGAGCGAGTCGTATGCCTTGACACATTGGACGTAAGCTCCATGGATCTTTAAATATTTAATTAATAATCTAATAAAATAGTATTATATCGATAAAAAATATATATAATATATTAAAAGTTTAAAAATATAAAAGAAATAAAATAAAAAATATAAAATAAACTCGTAAAATAAAATATCCAATATTTTTTTATAAATATAAGTAATGCGATAGTGTTAAAGTTACTATGCGATAAAAATCTTACCTTTTACACCATTAAAAAATTATAAAATTTTTTGAAAAATATTACGGCATTTTATCATATATTTTATAATTAATAATTTTTAGGGATTCCATTCTAATTGTAAAATTGACATCATGGGATGGGAGGAAGCAATTTTCTATTTCATATCGAGTTATCCTAAAAATAACTTTTCCCAAATAACATCTATGAAGTGATGTAAGCTTTTAATACGAGATGGACTTCCATTAGTTTAAAAAGCTTGCTATTTATCTAGTTACTCCCTAAAGATAATCAGTGAACAATTTTGTTTCCACGTCACAAATATCTATATATAGAAAAAAACCCTAGTATATCTGTTCCTTTTTTGGAGAGAATATAACATTCTTTCTTAACAACTAGTATTTGATTGAGGTAAGAATATATTGGAGTAACATATTTTTGTAAATAAAAATTATAAGAAAAAAGAAACTGGATAAGAATCTCTGCCTCATCAATTTTGATTGAGCGGGCGTTTGGACATTAAAATTATAATTTTTGAAAAAAGTCGTATTGGAGTTAAGTTGAAAAATAATATTTGAAATTTAAAATTATGTTTGGACATGTATTTAACTTGAAAAAATATTACAGCTTTGTGAGTGGGGAAAAAAGTTTTTTAAATTTTTTGAATAAATGGTCAAACTGCTTTTTTGGTTTTTCAAAAACTTATTTTCGAAATTTTTATAAAAACTTTTAAAATTTTATGGACAAACATATTTTTTGAAAAATAAAAATAAAAGAAGGAAAAAAAAGTTATGGACAAACGAGGCCTAGCAAATAAATTAAAATTCATATGGTACAGTGAGGCTGGTAGCTATGTGAACATGTGATCCGACAAAGATAAACAACATGATCAAATATATATGGATAAATTGATAAAAATATTTGGCGAGAATTTAAATACCTTAAAGTAGTCAACAATCCAACCCTAAAGACCAAACTATTAGCTGTTTTTGTCCACCTTTAAAGACTAAATTGCTTATAATTTCTAAACTGTGAATGAGGTCGTTGAACTACTTGTTTTGAATAAACTCAAATCCACAGAAATTTATAATCTTACATGTATTTAATCCAAACTTCACATTGAATCTCTATTTAAAAAATTGATTTATCGTATTTACCAATTCACGAATATTGCTCCTCCTCATTTGTCAAAGGAGTAATACAAACTCTTTCCATAGTATTTGAAGGCATAGCACTCAATGCTTTACATAAATATGTCACACTCTCAGATCTTAACGACAACTTATAAAAATTAATTTCTTATTTTTCTTCGTTCTATCCATTTTTACTAATACACTATACTAAAATAAAACATCTAATTTTTACTTGTCCAGTTTAAAAAATCAACAGATAAATTACCATTTTATATTTGTTTTACTTCTATTATCGTGGAAACAATCTCTTGCAAAAATGTATAATAAGGTTGCATACAATAGACCCTTGTGGTTCAGCCCTTCCCGCGCATAGTGGGAACTAAAGTGCATTGGGCTGCCCTTTTTTTTACCTCTATTATTAAGTGCTGCTAATTATTTCCAATTCATTTTCCAAATCCCAACATATTATAATTAGGGGTGATATAATAAAATTATAATTTTATTTATTATTTCTTAAAGGGTGTGTCAAGTAAAATATGGACAAGTAAAAATAAACGAATTTTTAGAAATATAATAAAGACAAGCCAGCTAGTTAGTAGGTGATGTGCACAGATAGCCACTAACGGCTTATGTCTTTATTTTGAAGCCAGCATTTTAAATATCTTTAGTTTTTAGCCACTGATTTAATAAACTTTAACTGGCCGGACGAAATTACCCTTATGCTCATGTCCTTAACTTCAAGACTTCAGGACTACGTGTCCTTAACTTCTGAACTTGAAACTCTAAGTTTAGGACTTCATGACTACATGTCCTTAACTTTTGAACTTGGAACTCTAAGTTCAGGACTTCTGGACTACATGTCCTTAACTTTTGAACTTGGAACTCTAAGTTCAGGACTTCAAGGTTACATGTTATGTCCTTAACTTTTGAACTTGGAACTCAAACTTCAAGACCAAGCGTCCTTAACTTTTGAACTTGTAAGTCAAAGTTAAGGACCTATTGTCCTTAACTTTTGAACTTGCTTGTAATTAACTTTTGAACGTGTAACTGTAAGTTAAGGACTGTTTGTCCTTAACTTTTGAACTTGTAAGTCAAAGTTAAGGACTTATTGTCCTTAACTTTTGAACTTGTAATTATAAGTTAATGACTGTTTGTCCATAACTTTTGAATGTGTAACTGTAAGTTAAGGACTGTCTGTCCTTAACTTTTGAACTTGGAAATCAAAGTTAAGGACCTACTGTCATTAACTTTTGAACTTGTAACTGTAAGTTAAAGACTGCTTGTCCTTAACTTTTGAGCTTCTTAGCCTAAGTTCAGGATCTATTGTCCTTAACTTTTGGGCTTCTTAGCCTAAGTTCAGGATCTATTGTCCTTAACTTTTAATTTATTTTAACACAAAATAAATTAAATGCAAACACAAAAAAATGACTCCGCAGAAAAAATCGCAACAACAAGCGGGTCTTCAATTTCTATATAATAGAAGACTTTCAAAATCAGGGTATTTTAGTCATTTAGCAAGCTTTGGTACACGTGTCTTAAAAAGTTGCTAACATACTTCATACGCGGCTTCTTTATCTTCTTTGATTCCATTTTGTAGAATTGGCCGACCGCCTCCAAATTCATTGCTTTGTTACTGATTCGCTATGCCAAATCGTTGTACCTTCTTTGCTTCAAATTTGTCTGCGCTATTTTTCGTATGATAATATCCATCACTTTCGATATAACAGTTCTCAAAGATATTGAGATTTAATTAACTTTGATTCTATATTTAAGTTGCATCTGTTGACAAATATTTGCATCATCAAACTTGTGATGCATAACAATGAAGTAAATTTGTATTATATGTTTTTGCATGGATTTTGTTTCAACCATTTTCTTGTTTTTTTAAGCAGGAGGAGGGTGGAAGTGAAAGAGAGGAAGAAAGGGTAAAATTATCTTTTTTTTATTAGTAGTGGCTATTTTTGCTGAGCATTATAATTAGTGGATAAAAATTAAAGACACTCTTAAGTAGTGGCTACTACACGCCATTTTTACCTAGTTAGTTGAGGATGATGGAGTGGGCCCACAACACTTACGGAGGAAGATGCCTTTTGGTCCAATGGGCCGTATACTGCAGAATGGTTGGCCCACTTATCTTCTCCTCCCAACGCTAAAAGACGCACGCACTAGAATTTCAGCTTATACTAAAAATAGAGTACGGTACGGGAACGTTGGAGCAACCATAAAGTTCTTCGTGTTACCTATATATCATGGGGTTGATGTGTGAAAATAACCGCTAATATTTGCATTCATATTGCTAATATTTGCAATACGAGCCTTCCCCAGGAAACGAAATATCTTGTGCATTGGACTGTCCAACCCCTTTTTATTAAAATACAGTATAGTATTTATTTGTACCTTAGCTTTCTTGTACTTGTTCTTCTCTAGATTTAGTATGTGAATAACAAACAAAAGGAAGTTGTCTAGGAAGTTTCAGCTGTCCCAAAAGATATTTGTAATTTACTTCTGTTACAGAGTTTGGATTCAAGATTTTCATCAGTAAATGCAAAATATTACTTAATTAATTATTTCCTTGTAGCATACATGCAGACAAAATAAATAAAAAATTGAACTTCATGTTACGTTGCATCGATATGTGTTAACGAATAATTCCTTATATTCTTCAATCATGTTTTATCCAAATTTCGTTATAGTTTAACTAGCAAGGTTTCTTACAATAGTTTTATTTTGTTAGGATGTAAAACGACAACTCCAAAGAGATATGTTAGTCAATTAGTCTGTGTTTTTATTGAGCAAACTATACACAAATATAAAGGCGTTATCTATATTTTGCAAATCAAATACTTTATACTCAAAGAACATCTGTCTAATTAAGTTTAATTTTAAAAAAAAAAAATTTGAAGTGGTATAAGAAAAGCAATCTAAGTAAAAGAAAACACGTGAAATTTCTGTATATTAAATAGTACTATAATACCTTTTTTTAAAAATAAATTTATAAAAATACGATAATAACTTTAAATATATACGTGTATATTCTTATACTATGAGTGTATGTGTGTATATATATATATATATATATATATATATATATATATATATATATATATATTTCATTTTACTTGTTTTCTCTTATCTCTATCTATGTATTTGTTGAAGAAAATATTTGAATCACCCACCTTAGCTTCTTCAAAAACATTCTTTAAGACTACGTTTGTATTATATTGAGTGGTTCTTAAAAATGTGGAGTTGGAAGAAACCTTTAGTTGGTCCACCAAAATTGGTTGACACTACCAACAATAAGCTGCTAATTAACAAACTAATAAATGTGTTATTTCTAATTTCTCACTTTATCTCTTATTATAATTAACTACTAACGTCTTCAGGAAAAAGAAAAGAATGGAAAAGATAAAGAAGAAAAGAATTTGTGTACGACATATAAATTACACATCATGGTCGACTTTCAAAATATATTAATTAATTATAAATTTAGAATAACTAGCATTTTCATGCATTTGCCTCAAGATAAATTTAAAACTTCACGTGATTACACTGAAACCTGCAATATAACATCTTATTCTGTATTAGTGTTAATTGTTAGTAAGGTTGTTCCGCGAGAAACTTACACCATGACAGCTACATATAGTATATGGATAAATACAACTACGTAATATTATTATCGGTAGGGGTGTGCAAAGAAAATTGATAGACTGTACCAAATTGATAATCCGAGTCAACCCTAGAAAAAAAATCTGGTTGTGGTTTGGTATTGGAAAAAAATCCGGCCATAATTGGTTTTGTTTGGTTTTAACTAAAAAAATATTAAATCAAACCAACCCGATAGTATATTTATATAATTTTTAAAAGTATTTTATACATATAAATATTTATTGTAATGTAATTTATAAATATTTTTTAAACTTTTCACACTTTTATCTTTTAATATATTATTTCAACTTTGGACTTAATATTTTTGAATGGTAAATAAATTTTATAGCCCATTAGTGTAGTAACTCAAACAAAGTTCAAATCAATACTAAAGCTAACAAAAAAATTTAGTTCAACACTAGGAATAACGATAATGTTGGATATCTAAATTTTAGTTTTACATTGTTTTATAATGAAATCGCATTAACTTAGTTCAATTAACTTTTTTCTTTAGTACTTATTTATGTAGTTAATAATACTTATTAGTTATTTTTGATTTATGCAATTTTATTATCTTTGTTATTGAATATTTAGTAGTATAATGTTATGAGTTATCTTATATTATTGTGTTATTTTCTTAGAAAATACTGATTGTATCTTACTAGGACTAAAGAAATATTTGGAGCACAAGTTGCATAGTTTGTGCTATGAAGACTTTACCAGGGAAAAAAATGCGAAAACCTGAGAAAAACGGAGATTGAAAAAAACCCGACGTTACGTTATTGGTTTGGTCTGGTTTATAAATTTACAAATCCGACACTATTGATTTAGTTTGGTAATTGAAAAATCGGAACCAACTCGACCTATTTACACCCTAATTATTAGATAACACATGCTAAGATTATACGAACCCATTCAATATAAGTTAAAATTCTAAGAACAAGAACGAAAATAGGAACCTCTCAAACCTCACGAGCAGTATCATTGATTTGAGCTAGAACTAGAAGTCTTAATCAGTTTTCTCGATGGGAACAAGATTACCAAACTAAAAGGAATTAAAGAAAAGAAGTACCTAGTAAATGTATAATGGAAAGTACCTAGACACGAATTTAACCTATCTCAACTTAAATACACTAAAAGGATTATGCAATCTTGATTACCATCCATAATGGCTTAACCCCATGAATGTAAAAATTAAAAGAAAACTTGTTTAACCTTCACCTAATAACAACAACAATATATTCGGTATCTAGATCCCATAAGTAGGGTATAGGGAAGGTAAGGTGTATCCAGATCTTATCCCTTACAAACTTGTGTGAGGTAGAGATCAGGCTGTTTCTGATAGATCCTCGACTCAAAAAAAGTGTTTTCAAAATAAGTTTGAAAGAAAAATACCAAAGTAAAAATCTAAGATGAAAATACTATAAAAACAAAATATTAATAGCAAAAATAGTAAAAATAATTAAAGCAGAGGAAATTTAAGCTTCGCCTAAGTTTACTAGTATAATATGTTGAGAGTGGTAACTTGATGCCTAAAATCTTTGACTTCAGAAGAACACATGCAAACAAAACAAAACCTCGCTCTTTCAACAGTTAAACATCGATTATTAAGGTTAAAAAATAAAAAAAAGAATTAAAAACGTGAGGAAAGTGAAGTGCACGATCAACTGAAAACATTTTTTTTTTAATCAGAAAAGAGACGGATCTTTCCACTTCTACAATCTCCAAAAAAGTAAAAACAAGAAACGTAAAGAGAAAAAGAGATTCTCCAAAAAGGGATTGCTGGAATTTTCACTTTTCAAGTGGATGATGATATCACAACTATGTCATTGGCATTAGATTCTGCACTTTATTCTTTTTATAGGATTATTCTTTTTAGCCAAACCCATCAAATTTATAGTTGGCACGATATGTCTCGGACATTTCCTACTCCATCTTTGCCTTATTCCTTTACCAAACTTTTATTTGGACAAACCACTAGAATAATAATAACTAGTATAAAATTAATAGACACCGCGCGTATATGTGGTTTTGATATATACTTGCACTGCACTGCACTGTCCATTTTTAATTTCTGTCTGTTCTTTTCAGATACGAAATAATTAGGGGTAATTGTGAGGGCTTTACCAGCATTAATGGCTGTTCATTTTTGTTGGCCAGGTGAAGAATGATATGTATATACGAGCGCTTTCCTCTTTACATGGCACAAATTTGTATTAATCCCAGCCTAAATACAAATAGACGAAAAAACAAAATATAAAGAAAAGAATAATATAGTATAAGATTTTGTAATAATAATCAAATAAAATGTCGTAGTAGTCAAATAAACTAAACGTAGATACAGTTACGGATTCTGACGTATCCTAACGTTTCTACTTGTTTGGTCGTTCTCGTCATGCGTATATAATTCAGCATTTCGTATGCTTCCATGTGACATATAAAAATTGTCAAATGGGTATTGATTACCTCATTACCAGAATATATATCTATCTTGAGATTTTAACACCGTGGGGCAAATATATAAAACTATTTAAATAACAATAACAAAAATAAAAATATCCTTCACAACTACTGATAATAGGCTATATAGATGTTATTTACATTCCACTTGTGCCATGCTTTATTATTGTTTTAAAGGCTAAATGATAACAAAATATTTTAATTAGTGTTCTTTTGCTTCACAAGGACTAATCCAAGTTAGGACGAGCCAATAGAGTGTTTTGGAGTAAAAAAGGTGGATAAAAAGCCAATCAAGAAGACCCCGAGCGAAAATAAGCAAGAAAGAGGCAAAGAGGACTCGGCTTGAAGCCACCGCGACCGCGGTCGACCACGACTGGACCGGGGTGGGCTAAGGAAGCGAGGCAGAATATTTCTATTTCACCGCGTCACGCCGCGTTTTGCCGCGGCCGCGGTGGATTGTGTAACTGCCAGAATTTTGGGACTAAAGTGTAAATCGGGGAAAATTTATCACAACCCTTTATAAACTCAACAAACTCACCCAAGCAAGGTTTAAGGGTTTTAGATTGATTTGGAGGCTAGAACAAGAGTGAGAAGAACAACCAATCATTAGAGTTTTTCTATCTTCTCTTTATTATGTCAATTGCACATTATGAATACTTTTGTAGTTTTATCTTGCTTTGCTATGAGTAGCTAAACATTTAATCTATGGTTGATGGAACCAATTGTTAGATGAAGTTTTGACTCAATTTTGTTATAATTGAGCCGAGTTTATTATATGATTGTTCAACTATGTTTTGTATGGTGATTAATTGAATGGGCCCTTGATTAATCATATCTAATCGCCTTGTGTTGCTTGAGAAAGAATACTAGGTTAGATTGTTGTTGAACAGCACCACTTTTGGGTAATTGAAGAGATTCATTACTTGAACTTAAAAGTGGGGTTAGAGATAACGAAACTTTGGTGGGATAAATTTGAGCTGCATAAATTATCAGCTAGAGTAGTTCGAGAGAATGCTCTAATAAATTATTGTAGTTGATCGAGAGATAATTGCAATAGCCCATAGCTCATATCCTCATAGAGTAATACGGCGAGATTATAGCAAAAGAGTTAAGACGTAAACTAGCAATTGGGGAAATCAATACCCCAAACCTTTTTACAATTGAATTATCTTTGATTTAGCATATTTTTAGTTTTAATATCATTTTGAATTAGGTAAACAAAAAACCAATATTTATTGATAAAAATCTTGCATCAGGAAATTATTTGAGCTAATAATAATATCACTGAGAGTTGTACAAGATAGGTTAGTTGCCTGAGGATTCGACTCTGTACTTAAAAATCAGATTATATTCGCAACGATCGCTTTGTCTTTTATAAGGCATAGTTGGGCGTGATCAAATTTTTGCGCAGTTGTGGGGGAGTTAACGGTGTTATTTATTACAACTTAGAAGTAGTGCTAGAATTATTAGCTTATATCAAATTTCTACGGTGTTAAATAATATTGCATTGAAAATCTCACATTTGAACTCTTGTGTGATTCAGGTGTATGCCTAGAAATTCTTCGAGGACTGGTGAACTGCTTGAAGGACTCTCACACCCCGAGAAAACATTCAGGGCATTAAGTCGTACCAACAAGAAGGACAAACAGTCACAACAAGCACACTAACTTGAAATTGAAATGGGAGATAACGTCAACGGAAACATCGGGGATGACCAAGCTGACCCAAACGTCAGAGTGGTGGCACCTCTTGTGCCAGAAGCTGCACTTTATGATTGGGCACAACCAACAACTGACAATCTGGGCACCACCATTGTTGTGCCTCCAATACAAGTGGAGACATTCCAGATCACTAACAACATGCTGCATCTTCTATAGAATAAGAGATTGTTCTCTGGGTCACACATTGAAGACCGTCAACAATACTTGAAAAATTTTCTGTCGATTTGTGTGACCCAAAGGCAGCCAAATGTGACCCCAGAAGCCATCAAGTTGTTACTGTTCCCGCTCTCTATGACTGGGGAAGCTTAGACTTGGCTGAATTCACTTCCAATAAATTTCATTGTCACTTGGAAGGAATTAGTCAAGCAGTTCCTGAACAAGTTTTACCCGCCCAACAAGACTGCAAGATAGATTGATGAGATATTGCAGTACAAGCAGCAGCCTACTGAGTCCTTGCAGGAAACTTGGGAAAGATTCAAAGGGATGCTAGTGAAATGTCCCCATCATGGTATTCCAGACCAGATGCTCGGCCAGGGATTCTACATGGGGTTAGCGGACAATTTAAAAGCCAATGTAGATACTTCAGCTGGGGGTGAATTTTTGAGCAAGACGTTCACAAAATGTAAAATTCTTCTTGACAAGATGTCCCAGAATTCGGGGTGGATGACGAGAGGTATGACCCTGGCACCAATAGCGTATTCAGTTCCTCTTGACCCAAACAATTCGCATGTAGAGAACATAGCCACACTCATGACTCAGAAGAGTATATTGACAAAGAAGATTGATGAGATGGGTACAAAACTCGTTGACACAACAAATGGAGGACTGTGCACACCTTGCATTAATCAGTCTTATGTATGTTCATGAAGTGGAGAAGGTGAAAACCAAAGGTTAAGGGAGGATATAAATTATGTCAACAACTTTGGGGGTCAGAGACAAGGAGGACAATGGTGGAGACCAGCACCCAATCAGCAGTACAGACCAAACATGCAACAATCTGGAGGTATGCAACCCCAAGTTCAAATGGTGTCATATCAGAGACAACATGGCTATCCACAGCAGAACCAGCAACAGTTGTCATATCAGCCACCTCCTCAGCAACAGGATGGCAATATGGTAGAAATCAGGGGTATACTTCAACAACTCATTGGAACAAATGGAAAGATGTAGGAAAAGTTGGCAGTACATGACTCAGCAATGAAGAACATTGAAACTCAATTGGGACATTTGTCCATGGCCTTAAACACCCGCCCCCAGGAAACATTGCCAGCCGACATGAACATTAACCCTAAGGAGCAAAACCCGAATCAGCTGATGGCAGTAAGTCTCCAGAATAAGAGAAATTTAGACAGGGAGCAAAAAGTTGCGCAATCCAGTAGAGAGACTACGCTGGCCATTCCAGTTCCAGTAGAGGTAGATGAATCAGTAGAACTTACTGAAGTGGTGGTTGAACAGGTTCAGGATGATAAGGGTAAGGCTAAGGTGAGTGAATAAGCTGCGGAACAAGTGGTACCTCTTGTGAAACATAATCCTAACAAAGAGAAGCCAGCAAGCAGTGCACAAAGGGTGATACCTGCACCATTCCCGCAAAGACTGGCAAAACAAAAGAAAAAAGATCAATATAGGAAATTCATGGAGATTCTTCGTCAAATTCAATTAAATATTCCTCTGATGGATGCTTTGAGGGAGATTCCAGGATATGCAAAGATGATGAAGGACCTAATGTCACGAAAATTTGACTTTCAGGACCTGTCCGCAGTAAATTTGACACAGAAATGTAGTGCAGTGGTGACAAGACCCATGGCTCAAAAGATGTCTGACCTAGGTAGCTTCACTATTTCGTGTACTATCGGGAGTTATGACTTTGCAATTGGTAGAGCTAGACCGACTTCGATACTGGTGCAACTGGCTGACCGTACGGTTAAAAGACCGATAGGGATTCTTGATGATGTGCTGGTACAAGTGGGAAAGTTTGTATTCCCTGCATACTTTGTCATTCTGGATTGTCAGGTAGATGAGGAAATACCTATTATTCTAGGGAGGCCATTCTTAGCCACTGGGAGAGCATTGATTGATTGTGAAACTAGGGAACTAGAAATAAGGTTGAACGATGAAGAAGTTATATTCAACGTTCAGCAATCCCTGAGGAGACCCAGTGAATATTCTAATTGCTCCTTATTGGAGGCAGTGGATGTGATATTGCAAGAAGATGATGAGATCCTGAATGCAAAAGACCCATTGGTAGTTTGCTTGACAAATTTAGAAGAGATGGATGGTGAAGGGTTGGCAGAGTGGGTCATGGCACTTGAAGGCCAAGGATTCTGGAAGAGGGAACCTCAGTTCGAGTCCCTTGAGTTAGAAAAGAGAACTACACCACCAGCAAAACCATCAGTAGAGGAACCGCCCAAACTCGAGCTGAAACCACTTTCAGCTCACCTCAGGTACGCTTTCTTAGGGCCTAATTATACTTTACATGTTATTATATCATCCGGTTTGCTAGCTGTGCAGGTAGAGCAACTCCTACAGGTGTTACAAGAATATAAGACTGTTATTGGTTGGACCATGGAAGACATAAAGGGTATCATCCCAGCTTTTTGTATGCACAAGATTCTCCTGGAAGAAGGGCACAAACCTTCCAGAGAACATCAACGAAGGCTGAACCCAAATATGAAAAAGGTGGTGAAGAAGGAAGTGATCAAATGGTTAGATACGTGTATCATCGTCCCCATCTCTGACAGCAATTGGGTCAGCCCTATTCAGTGTGTGCAGAAAAAAGGAGGAATGACGATTATACAAAATGAGAATAACGAGTTGATCTTGACTCGTATAGTCATGGGATGGCGGATTTGCATGGATTACCGGAAATTGAACACAGCCACACGGAAGGACCATTTCCCTTTGCCATTCATTGACCAAATGTTGGACAAGTTGGCTGGGCGATCTCACTTATGTTTCTTGGATGGATATTCGGGGTACAATCAGATCTCAATAGCCCTCGAAGACAGAGAGAAAACATTCTTCACCTGTCTATATGGCATCTTTGCCTTTCGGAGAATCCATTTTGGGCTTTGTAATGCACCGGCTACATTCTAACGATGCATGTTAGCCATTTTCACATACATGGTTGAAGACATTATGGAGGTATTTGTGGATGATTTCTCCTTGGTGGGGGATTCATTCGAGGAATGTCTTTACAATTTAAGAAGAGATAGTCTTGGGACATCGAGTGTCCAGTAAAGGAATCGAGGTTGACCATGCTAAGGTTGACGTGATTGAGAAGTTGCCACCTCCTACTTCAGTCAAGGAAGTGAGAAGTTTCCTTGGGCACGCCGGGTTCTACAGGCGATTCTTAAAATATTTCTCTAAGATTGCTAACCCCTTATGTAAACTCCTTGAAAAAGATCAACCCTTTGTGTTTTCTAATGATTACATGTTGGCATTTGAGGAGCTGAAGAAGTAATTGGAGATTGCACCCATCATTGTTGCACTCAACTAGGAGCAATCGTTCGAGCTCATGTGCGACGCAAGTGACTATGCTATAGGAATAGTCTTGGGTCAGTGAAAGGATAAACTGATGCACCCAATTTACTATGCAAGCAGAACGCTAAGCGGTGCACAACTCAATTACACCGTAACGAAAAAAGAGATGTTGGATGTCGTTTTTGCATTCGACAAATTCAGGTCATACTTGATTGGTTCAAAAGTTATTGTTTATACTGACCATGCAGCGATTAGGTACTTGATAGACAAGAAGGAGTCAATCCACGCTTGGTTCGCTGGGTTCTTCTGCTACAAGAATTCAATCTGGAGATCAGAGACTGAAAAGGGACAGAGAACAAAGTAGCTAACCACCTCTCAAGGTTGGAAGGAGCTGAAAAGAAGGTAGAGGTTGAGGATATAACAGAGACATTTCCGGATGAACAGTTACTAGCATTGACAATAAAGGAGACACTATGGTATGCTGACATTGCTAATTATTTAGCAAGTGATATTGTACCTTATGAACTCTCCTCAATTCAAAAAAAAAGTTATTTCGTGATTGTCGGTCTTATTATTGGGATAAACCTCTACTGTTTAAAATATGTGTAGATAACATGAACCGGAGGTGTATCCCCGAGAAAGATCAACACTCTGTTTTGCAGGCTTACCATGCTTCACCATATAGTGGACACTTAGGAGGAATTCGGACAACAGTTAAAGTGTTGGAATCGGGTTTGTATTGGCTAACTCTGTTCAAGGATGACCACGCTTGGGTCAAAAGTTGCGATGAATGCCAAAGGACAGGCAACATATCTCGCCGTCACGAGATGCCCAATGAACACAATTCAAGAAGTGGAAGTTTTTGACATGTGGAGAATCAACTTTATAGGGCTGTTTGTCAACACGTATAGTAAAAAATATATTTTGGTAGCAGTTGAATATGTCTCCAAGTGGGTCGAAGTGGTGGCTCTTCTAACCAATGATGCAAAAGGGGTAACATGATTTCTAAAGAAAAATATTTTCACACGCTTTGGCACCCTGAGAGCAATAATCAGTGATGGTGGAACCTATTTTTGCAATAAAGCGTTTGCAAGGCTGTTGGAAAAATATGGAGTTCATCATAAAGTGACCACCCCTTATCATCCACAGTCGATCGGGCAAGTTAAAGTGTCAAATAGGGAGATAAAAAATGTCCGTACAAAAATAGTGAATGCAACAAGGACAGATTAGGCGAAGAAGCTGGATGATGTATTATGGGCGTACCATACAACATTCAAAACTTCAATTGGTATGTCACCATACAAGTTGGTGTTTGGAAAGGCATGCCATCTTCCGGTAGAGCTCAAACATTAAGAACTTTGGGCATTGTGGCAGTTGAACTTGGACATGGAGACAGCAGGCACCAACAGAGTCACTGGGTTTGAGAGTGCTAGATTATACAAAAAAGGGATGAAACTAATGCATGATAAGCACATCTTGGATCAAAACTTCAAATCCGGAGATCTAGTGTTGTTATACAACTTGTAATTGCGATTATTTCCGGGTAAGTGGAAGTCCCAATGGTCAGGACCCTTTAGAGTGGTGCAAATATTCTCAAGTGGAGCTATTGAGATTGAATCAGAAGATGGGACGAATAAGTTCACAGTGAATGGGCAAAAGGTTGAAACATTACCTTGGAATGGCAGAAGAGCAAGGGGATAGAGAGACAATAACATTGGAAGAGACCCAATACGTGAATGAGGAGTGATGACCCAAGCATGCATCGTGCTACGATGTTAAATCAGGCGCTACGTGGGAGGCAACCCACTAATGTTGTTATTTTTTGTTTTCTGTGTAACCTCTTTATAAAAAGAAGCTTCTTACCACGACCGCGGTAAAATGTGAGCATTTTATCTTAGGGTTAAGTGTTTCACCGCGACCACAGTGATTTGCGACCTTCCGTCGCCCAGGTAAGTAATTTCATTTTTTTTTTCTTTTCTTTTCATTGCTAAATTCCCCCCCCCCCAATATCCCTAAAACACACGCCCCCTCCCTTACTTCCCTTCAAAATCCCCCTTTACTAACCCTAACTCTCCTCTCTTCTTCTTCTTCTTCTTCTTCACCTCTCTCCCAAATAAACCTATCTCTCCCAACCTCCATTCCTCTCACCCTCTCCTACATCCAGGTATGGCAAGCTTCTCCCTCTCTTCTCTTGTATTTTTGTTTTAGTGTTTAGGCTAGTTCCTAGTTTTAATTGGGTAGTATTTTTAGTATATTTTTTCTTTTGATTTTCTTTTTGCTTATTAATGTGTTATGTGCACAATGTTGTAGAGAGGTGTGTGCACAATGTTGTAGAGAAGTGTGTGTTTGTGTGGGTAAGACTAATTGTTGAGGGGTTGAATAGTGAAGTACAAATTGTTGTTTTGGGGAATAATTGATATTTCCATGAGTGCTAAATGTGTTAGGATAGTGCCTTGCTCATAAGGTGTTTGTGGAATTTCCCCAATGGAGTTCTAAGGGCTAATGTGGCCTTGGTAGTGGTGAAGTCTGAGTAACCACCCAAGGTTCACACAACTCAAACCCTCATTGATAGGAGCCTCGGTTTGTTTTGGCATGTACAATGCATCCATCTAGGAAGAGACGCGCCACAGGGTCCTCCGCTAGTGGACCGAGCAGCTCTTCTAGAGCTAGGGGTCAAGCTAGTGTGGCCCAATTTGACCGTTCTAGGTTTGTCTCCAAACCAGTTAAGGACCGGTATAATGCTAAGGCGTCTAAGAAATTGCTACCTGAAGTGCATATTGACCGGAAAGCCTTGCAAACGGAATGCCCAAGTATCTTTGCTAAGTTGAGGAGGTGTCAGCTGGATATCCTATTTGATGAACCAGAGGAGGTGAATGTACAAATGGTTAGGGAGTTCTATGCGAACTTCCCGGAGCATGTCAATGGGTTGGTTACAGTATGCAATACCTATGTAGATGCGTCACTTGAGTCCATCCGCCGAGTGTACCGGCTGCTAGTTTTCATGGGGGACACAGATCATTACCTTGTTTATCGCCACCCCAATGTCTGGTGGGCACGGATTTTTGAGACAATATATGTGCCAGACAAAGAGTATATATGGATAAAGCATCGGATCACACTAAACTCCCAATCTCTCAATTGGGAGGCTAAGTGTTGGCTCACAATTATCAACAGCCGGTTGCTTCCCTCCAGCAACACTATCGATGTCAATGGGCCACGAGCAGCAGCTATCTACTGTTTTATGACCCACCAGGATTTTGATGTCGCCAAGCTCCTTCATGATGAGATGTTCATCCGCTCCCCAGAAGTAATCAAGGGGTTTTACTTCCCCTCTCTGGTTACCATGTTGTGCCACAATGCACAAGTCCCTGAAAATCCCAGAGTATATGGGAAATTGCCTGTGAAAGCCCCATTCCGGGCTAGCAAGATAACAGTGGGGAGAGAGCCGATAGTGGTAGTTGATGATGATGATGAAGCTGATGAAGATGCTGAGCACGCTGCTGTCCCACCACCACCGAGAGCTGATAAGGCAGGCCCATCACAGGCCAGCCGAAGTACCCGCATGACCGCCCTAGAGCAAGAAATGGCTGGACTCCGCACTTCTGTCACCGACCTAGGAACCTGAGTTGACAATTTGACTACCCAGCATGCCAAGTCAGAGAAAAAGATCATGGGCTAGCTTCGGGCACTAGGACGAGCATGTCACCTCGATCCTAGCATTGTATCCGATTAGGATTGAGCTTCAGGGAAGTCCTCATACCTTACTCTGCTTTATAATTGTTGACATGGAGACAATTCAAAGTTTTAAGTATGGTGTGGGGGATGGTTGTTGTTGTAAGAATTGTATAATTTGTATGGTGTTGTTTTGTTGTTTATGTTAGTTAAATTTGACTTGGCCCAAAGACGGACACCTCTCGACGGGTCCCTTGAGGTACATCGAACAAAAAAAAAGATTTTAATTTGATTAGGTAGTGTATCAACTCCCCCTTGGTTTTTCTTTAGACCACAATTCTTTTCCAAGGGTTTCTATATTTGAACCGGGTGTAGTTAGTTTTTTTAGTTTAGTTTAGGAAGTCTTAGGTGAGAAATGGAAATAGGGACCCTTAACTCTATGGTACCTTGAATAAGACTGCTTTAGTGTGACACTTAGGCTCTTTAGTTGACTCAAAAAAGGCCTTAAATTGTGTGTCCCTGAATGGCTCAAGTACTTAGAACGGAGTGTATGATGATCCTAACTGAATAGAGTCACGTGCCGTATGTGAGTGAAGTTTTTTGTATTCTGTGTTAATATTCAATGCCTAAAACTTGCCCTGTGTGTGTGTAAAGTGAAATGGTAGCCTTGTTTGGTCTGGAATGTGATAGAGGCATTTCTTTGCTTAACCCTTCTACGCATGCTTATTCCTACCTAAATGTATATACCCTACTCAACCACGTTGAGCCTGTAGGCCTGTTTTCTTGGCAACCAAATTACAAGCCTAACCCGAGTTTAAATAGCCTATCTTGTTGAACCTTATCACCTCTTAGAAGCACTCAAAGTATAACAGATATGGAAAAATATATGTGTGGAGTGGTTGGTTGGGTTTTAAAGTGGAATTAAGGGGACAAAAAGAAAAGCGCACTGGTTGATAAACAATATGAAAGGCCACCAGAAAAAAAAATATAGAAGCATCAAAAGTGGTGGCAGCTATTAAAAGAAAAAGTGTGCTTAAGAAGAAAAAGAAGGGATGAAAAAAGTGTGCTTAAGAAGAAAAAGAAGGGATGAACACGATAACGTAATGGTGGAAGGAAGGTGTGATAAAGTGAAGAGTTTAAAAATATACAATGTAGTGGAGTGCTTAGGGAGGTGTAGTCGCTATACCCAAATATATCATACCCGTCCCGCAGCGAACATTACAACCAAATAAAGTCCTACTTGATTCTAGACTGAATGAGATCGATTAGTCGAGTATTACACTACGGGCAAGCCTATGGTGTGTTGTTTGTGGCATAAGAATTTGTTTTGAGGGTGAGTGAAATTTGGTATTCGAATTCCTCAGCGTGTGATTTGTAAACGATATAATCCTCTTTTGTAGTGAGTAGGGACTCTTGAAGGGAGGGTAAATCTGGACCTCTGAATTAGAGTAGGAGAGTTGTTTAGGGGCATTACGTGGCTAGAAAAGAGTCCACTCTTGAGGCGAGGAGGTTGCGCTGAAGTAGTCTACCCATGTGAACTATTCTTGGTATAGGGAGTAGGGAAGTGACCAAATGATGATTAGGCTTATAGAGTGTGGTTTGTTGCTAGAGGACTAGAAACGGTTTAAGTTTGGGATGTTGATAATAGACTATATAGATGTTATTTACACTTCAATTATGCCATGATTTATTGTTGTTTTAAAGGCTAAATGATAACAAAATACTCTAATTGGTATTCTTTTGCTTCGCAGGGACTGATCCAAGTTAGGACGAGCATATAGAGTGTTTTGTAGTCAAAAAGGTAGATAAAGAGCCAATCAAGAAGACCCCGAGCAAAAATAAGCAAGAAAGAGGCAAAAAGGACTGGGCTTGAAGCCACCGCGACCGAGGTCGCCCGCGGCTGGACCGCGGTGGGCTAAGGAAGCGAGGCAGAATGTTTCTATTTTACCGCGGTCGCGCTGCGTTTTGTTGCGGCCGCGGTGGATTGTGTAACTGCCCAAAATTTTGGGACTAAAGTGTAAATCGGGAAAAACTTATCACAGCCCTTTATAAACTCAACAAACTCGCCCAAGCAAGGCTTAAGCTTGTTTTTAGATTGATTTGGAGGCTAGAACAAGTATGATAAGAGGAACCAATGATTAGAATTTTTCTATCTTCTCTTTATTATTTCAATTGTACATTATGAATACTTTTGTAGTTTTATCTTCCTTTGCTATGAGTAGCTAAACATTTAACCTAGGGTTGATGGAACGAATTATTGGATGAAGTTTTGACTCAATTTTGTTATAATCGAGCGGGGTTTATTATATGATTGTTCAACTATGTTTTGTATAGTGATTAATTGAATGGGCTCTTGATTAATCGTGTCTAATTGCCTTGTGTTGCTTGAGAAAGAATACTAGGTTAGACTGCTGTTGAAAAACACCACTTTTGGGTAATTGAAGTGATTCATTACTTGAACTTAAAAGTGGGGTTAGAGATAACGAAACTTTGGTGGGATAAATCTGAGCTGCATAAATTATCAGATAGAGTAGTTCGAGAGAATGCTCTAGTAAATTATTGTAGTTTATCGAGAGATAATTGCAATAGACCATAGTTCATATCCTTATAGAGTAATACGGCGAGATTATAGCAAAAGAATTAAGACCTAAAATAGCAATTGGGGAAATCAATACCCTAGACTTTTTTATCATTGAATTATCTTTGATTTAGCATATTGTAAGTTTTAATATCATTTTGAATTAGTTAAACAAAAACCCAATATTTATTGATAAAAATCTTGCATCTGGAAATTGTTTGAGCTGATAATAATATCACTGAGAGTTGTAATAGATTGGTTAGTTCCCTGAGGATTCGACTCCGCACTTAATAACCGAATTATATTTGCAACGATCGCTTTGTCTTTTATAAGGCATAATTGGACGTGATCAAACTACTGTATCACTTCTTTTTTAGATCTTTGATAAGAAACCCAAAGTCATTGCATCAATAGGCAAAGTTGGATATATAATATCAAGACTTACTTCGGATGTTTATTCTACTCCTTGTTGCTATTTTTAGGTCCAATTTCTTTTTGGGACTTACTTAATGTGCCCCACAAACCATAAAAATAGAACCATGTAAAATCTCTATATTAGGATTATGCTTTGACGATAGATCTTAAGCCAATTCTGACGTTTTGAAAGCAGCAGGAGGTTTATATAAATAGCTTCATTTTTTACTTTAATGGCGGCAATGATAGCCCTACTTCAACATAATAGTCGATGGAATAGTAGTGGTCGATATGTTAATTTCAATATCAACAAAATTGTGATAAACTCGGAGTGAAGTTACGACGCATTACTTTCAGCCATTACAGAGCATCTATCAATTGATATACAATTACAATTTTCGTACATTATTTCTATCTAGCTATATACAACTACAATATCATACCACTTAAATATAATTTTTATATAAATTTTATACAGTATGTCTTTTGTATATTTTGTATCTGATTTATACATTGTAAAAATAAATTTCATACAACTAATTATATATTATACAACTTATCTACAACTTTCATACATTATTTCTACCCAATTATATACAACTAAAATATCATACAAAATAAATATAATTTTTATACAAATTTTATACAATATGTCTTTTGTATATTTCGTATCTGATTTATATATAGTAAAAATAAATTTCATACAACTATTTATATATTATACAATTTATCTACAATTTTTATAAATTATTTCTACTCAATTATATACAACTACAATATCATACAACTTAAATATAATTTTTATACAATATTGTTCTACTTTCATACAATAGTTAACTAAAAAAAAAATATAAACAACATAATACAATTTTTCTATAATTTTACTACAATTTCGTAAATATAATGTATATCATGTCTTCTTCTTCTTCTTCGAGTTTCAATCTGAAATTCAGCTAAAATCAAGTCTAATCTTCACTAGAACACCTTCAAAATTGAGATATAAACTTCAAACCATATTCCCAATTATTTGCAACAATACCCAAAACAAATAATGATTTTGAAAACCCAAATTCGAATTCAAAGCTTCAAAGCTTTTTAATGGCTGTCAATAGTGGAATTGCTGCTCTCTTTTCCTTTGGTTTACATTACTGAAATTAAGGTTAGGGAGAGACGTAGAAAGAATCTCAATTCTTTGCAACAACACCTACTTCAAACAAATAATATTTTTCGAAAACCCAAATTCGAATTAAAGGGAAACAAACGAAATAATTTTGATGAGAAAACACCCAAATCAAATGAAGGAATATCTGCTCCTTTGTCTTTTGTAGGGTTGTTCTTCGAAGATATCTTCTTCTTCATTGAAAATCAAGCTAATCAGAGACGTTAATGGAGGTAGGAATTTTGAATAAGAGTAAAAATTTCGTCTGATTTTTGAAGAAGAGATGAAATAGGCATTAATGGAGGATTTATGAGATTTGTGAAGATAAAATCGTGGGTGAGCGCAAGATACGTGAGTGAGGGGAATGAGATGTGGAGAGAGAAACGTGGGGGGAGAGGGAATATACAGTATAGTTATTTTAGGACACTAATTAATATCATTAATTCCCTTAAAATGTATATAAATAGTAATTGGGGATATAAAATATAATTATAGTAAACTTGAGTATGGAGGGTAATATAGCTTCATATAGTGTATAGGAATATAAAATTCAAGGAAATGCCTTCAATGGGGCAGATTATGTGTCTTCCATTGACAGTATGTCTAGTTTTGTTTGAAAAGACGGAGATCATGTATAGAAGGTTATTATTGGGGAGTTTAATTAGGAGATTTGTTGGGATTTGATTGACTACAAGATGAAAATAGCTACTAATATAATATTTTTGCTGCCTCATTTATTCAATAAAATATGCTAAGATTCTGTAGATATTTTTTAGATCTTGTCTAGTTATTGTGAGCACATGATTTTTGCCCTAAGTAAATTATTCCCAAAAATTCAAACAAAATAATTTTTCTTTATTTTTATAATTTTTGCGCATTTTGGTGTCATTTTCTGATAATTGTTGCATTTTATTTGTGCATGATAATTCATATAAAATACAAAAATACGCATTTGCATTTAGTTTTTAACTTCATATGTTAGTATTAATTAGGGATTAATTTGTTTTAGAATAGGATATGAAGAAAATGACAAAAATAGTTCACCTTAGCATTTTAATTGTTTTAATTGTGAAATTATCACAAAATAGTTATTAAGTAGTTTTTAAGCATTAATTAGTTTTAGTTCAATTGTTAGTTTAATTTTGCATCTTTGTAAAATTAGAAAAATAAATACAAAATTACAAAATAAAAAAAAAGAAGAAAAAAAACGAATTAAAAAAGAAAATGAAAATACAAAGAGAATGGCTTGAATTAAAGGCCAAATTTGGGCCATTTTTGCACCAAACCCACCCCTAAGCGGTCCAGGCCCAGAATTACCCTTACCTAGTCCAAATCGTTCCAAGCCCCAAGACCACTCCAAACGACGTAGTATCTAATCAATACTACGTCGTTTTGCTATCTTTAAGTTGGAATTAATCTAGTCCGTTCAATTCTTCCCATCCAATGGCCACAATTTAACATTGTATCTTAGATATTAATGTCTGAAAATAACTCAAAGTTTTAAAACAATCTTTGTCTTCCTCGTACCCTTCCCCTCCCTCTGTTACACCGCCCTCCCTCCGCCTTTCTCCGCCACCCTCCGCCCCATCACCACCGGCCGAAAATCGTCGCCGTCGGCGGCGCAACCCCAATTGACCCCAAAATTTCACACCATACTCTCCTTCACTTCCTCTTTCCAACCCCCATATCCATGTTCCTCGAATCCCAACCCAATTCCTCGAATAGTCAATCTAAGTTTCCGGCCAAAACACAAATTCACCCAAACGACTCCAAATATTCACCAGATAGTCTCCTCATTCTCCTCTTCACAAATATGGGGTTATTTTCCCTCGAATCTCACCAGGCCGCCACCAATTTCAAATCTAGGGTTCACTGTTACGGACCGTTCTGATGATTTTTCAAATACGAGTTAACCTGGGTTAATATTATAAGTTTATCTCCTACGAGATAGACGTATAGTATTAATTTGAAGTTAATCTCGAAGCTTTTGTTTGAAGATTGATTTTAGGTAAGTTTTCTATCCCTTTGTTCCTTAGTTTTTTTTTTTTTTTTTAGTTTAAGTTGTAATTCCATTGAGCTTAGTTTAGTATCAATTTTAGGTAACCTCAGTCCATATTTGCGTTTTGTTTAAATGTTAGAACAATTCTCAGTTAATTCCCATTTTGTTAGCTTGTTTGAATTCTATCATAGTTAGTTTAATTGGTCATTTATTGGTTTAATCTCTAGGAGTTAGCTTAATGTTAATTAGTTTAATTGTTTAGTTCAGTCAAAAGCAGTCTGGAAATTGTTTCTTCATGTTAGTTACTCAGTCCAATAATATTTTGATCTTCATATTGATATACTCTGATTCTATGATAGTTAATTTGTTCATACTTGTTTATGGTAATTTATTTTCTTAACATCTTGATTAGTTGATTGTTAATTTTTGATTGGTGTAATTAGCATCTCAGTTCAGTTTAGTATTAGATAGATGCATTATGAGAATTGTAGGGCTGATTTTGGTTATAGCTGAATGGCTTTGGGTTGGGTAGTAATTTCAGGAAGAAGATAAGGGTATTTTAGGGATTGAAAATGGCATGTTTTGCCAAAATGGTAATTTTAGAATGCAAATAAGGGTACTATAGATATTTACAATAGCATAGGAATAGGGTAGATGAAGGTAGAACCTTCTAGGACATTCCAAATGGGGTTTTAGTGTAAATTATAATAATTTTGGTAGTAGTAACTTGAGTAGGAAGTCAGGAAATGAGGGATATATAAGAAAAAATAAATATTTAAAAAGGACTAAGGTTGAAAATCTACGGGCTGCCCTCATTTGTGCCTATAAAAGGGCATGCCCTTTACTTTATTGATAAGTTTTGGAGCCCCAATATTCCCCGCAAAATCCCCTCAATCTCTACAGATCTGAAATTTAAAAATTCAAATCAGAATTTCTTAGATTTTAGCTTCCTTCATATAGAAAAACCAAAAACAACAGAAATCCAAGAGAAAAATCCAAAACTGTTTCATTACCTTTAGCTTATTTAGATTCCAGTTTGAATTCAGCCTTGGAGTTCATTTCAAAAAAAAAAAGTTTAATCTCTCTGATTTATAGTCAATCTGAAATTATATGGAGTCATTTGAACATTGGTGATTGGTTAATCGGAGTCAATTGAAGATTATTGTTTGGATACATCGATTCATTGGTAAATTATGTTTATCTGGTGCTACTGCGGGCGCTTTATTGAGCTTTACTTATGTTTTTTTTAAACTCATCTTCGAACTACAGATTGTTATTACTCCTTCATTGAGTGTTGCTGGGTTAGCGGTTGATTTCTAAGCTGGTTTTGAAATTGCTACTGCTGACATTCTCCTCTTCTGCTTTACTCGAATTCCAGGTACTTTTCCAGTGCATTTGATGTGTGAAGGATCGAATCGCTCAGTGTATAATGATTAATTAGAGAAATGAAATGTGGCTCATGTTAATTTGACGTATGCTTGTTTGTAGTTATGATATTTGAATCGTTATATGTGCAGTAGCAGTAGTGGAGAATTAGTTGATTGAAATACTTTACAATTTGTAGTAACTGGATTGTATAACTGTCACTTTTTGGGTTTGTATGATGAGTTGATTGCCTGGTTTAGTTTTGGCAGAGGTTGTATTGGCCTTAAGTCTTAGCAACTAATTTTAGTAATCCAGACCCTAAATCACCAAATCCTTTGGGTGTTGATTACTGGTTTATTAATGTTAATTTGAATTAGTTCGGAAACAGTTGATTTGCTATCGCTGTAATTAAAAGTTGATCCATACTTTCAGTTTAATTTTTGTCTTTAATGACCTGTAAGAGCTCACTAGTAGGCGGGTAAATACACTAATTTCAGTTGGAATAGGAATTCAAATGCCCAATATTTCATCAAATTGAACAAGTGAATATCGTTTTTACCTTGCTATAATTGCTGAACATTTGGAATTATCATAAATGCATTCAACAAATCCTAGTGTTTAAGTGAAATGGCATTCAGTTTGGTTAAACGACCCAGGCTCAGTAGCTTGGCCCAAAAGTTTGGGCTTCAGTTTACTTGATACGCGGACCAGGCCCAATTCTGATCTTTTTCTCATTTGGACCTGGTCAAGGCCTATATCTGGTTAGCTTTGATTGTAGATTAATTCGCAGTTTCTATTCTATGGGCTTACCCTTGAGCCTAATGGCATGTGTAGTTCAAACTATCATGTGGTTTATAATAATTCCTAAATAGTATTAGTCAATTAGGATTCCTCTTTTATTAGAGACAATTTAAAAATCATAGTTTAATTTAGGTTGGACTTCTAAATAAAAATGAGACGAGCCTCGCTGACCTAAAAAATACAAATTGCGGGGTCCTTATTAATTACTTAATTAAAAATACTTAGTATTCGGGACGGACCGTTTAGCGAATTCCATGGCTTTCCCAAAAGATAACAACACGTTAGTCGCTTTAGGCGCGCTTTTAATAATCTTACCTTCCTAAATACGGGTGCACATTTATGTGACCCAAATCTAAATCTCAACGAAGTCGAAATATGTCAAAGCCACGGGTGCACTGGTGCGACGTGGTTCTAGATACATTTTTACGACGTTGCAATTCTTATAAAAAATAAAAATAAAAGCGGGTTACTAATAAAAGGCACATAAGTTAGAACATGTTTTGAAATCAGATAAAATTAAATACAACAGTTGAGCGACCGTGCTAGAACCACGGAATTTGGGAATGCCTAACACCTTCTCCCGGGTTAATAGAATTCCTTACTCGAATTTCTGGATCGCGGACTGTTAAACAGAGTCAGTAATTTCCTCGATTCGGGATTCAACCGGTGACTTGGGACACCATTAATCTCCCAAGTGGCGACTCTTAATCTTAATAATTAAATCCCGTTCTGATTGTGCTTTAAGTGAAAAAACTCATTTACGCCCTTGCGGGTGTAGTAGTAAAAAAGGAGGTGTGACAGCTCTGGCGACTCTGTTGGGGAAAAGAACCCAGAACATTTGGTTCAGGGTTCAGAATTCGAGCTTAGATAAATTGTTGTATTTGGTTATATCTGATTTTCCTACATGTTTCCTGCTTAATGTGCTAAATATTTACCGCTTTGATATTATCTGAACTGTATATAAACTGTGTCGAAACCTTTCTCTTCTCACCTCCGGGGATATGCTCACTGGTTGTGACTCCCTATTCTGTTAGTGTCAATACCCTGAAATAAGAAAGAGGCCGGATAAGTTACTAAGCCGGACGATCCCGCGAATCCCCGGTACGTAGCCCCCTCCTCGACTCGAGTTGTCCGCTCGGGTACACAGTCTAGAACACATACCAAGGTTTTGAACTTAGAATAACTTGACTTCATGTCGGATCCCTAGTAGGAGCGCTTATTTGCATCATGTGCATATGACTTAGGGGAGTCAACACAGGGGATGGGTTCATCTAGGACAGGTAACCGGAAAAGAAAAGACCACCATGATGCATTTTTACGTGTTGCATTTATTTGTCTCGGGCCCACATGCTGACCGGCTTTTGAACATCGAAAATTTTATGAAATTGAGAAAAAGAGAGAAATAGCAATGTAAAGAATTAATAGTTTAGTTTTGGAAAAACCGATGCCCAAATGCTATCGTAACTCTGTCGAAATTTCGGGAAAAAAAATGAAAATAAATAATAGAAATATTTTGTTTTTGGAAATTGTTCGCAGAAAAAAGAAAAAAAAAAGAAAAGGAAAAAGAGTCTTTTAGCTGGAAAAATAGGTTGTTTATTTGTTGAAAATGAAAAAAAAAAGGTTATTATTTTGTCTTGTTTTCAAAAATAGAAAATAAAAATAATTTTTCTTGCCATGAAAAATGAAAATGAAAAAAAAAGTATTGCTTTTGCAAATAGTTTTATTATTTGCTTTTGAAATGCCAAAAATAAAAAAGAATGAAAAGCGTCTTGTTTTAAATTAGTTCATTAATTTGCCCGAACTATGCTGATTTAATTCTCACTGGGTGTGAGATACGTAGGCAACCCTCATCGGGTCCAACCACCCCTTTTGTAAAAATAGCCAAAAATGCCAAAATTTTAATTTTTATACAATAAGTCGGGTGACGCCATTCTTGTTGAAAAATAAGCCGAATGTCCCCAAAAAGGACGCCGGAAGGCTGTTTTTGCAAGAACAGCCACTCTGAATCATTTTCCAACAGTTAGCGGACACAGCCTTTAAAATATTCTCCTCGAAATGCTGAAAGGCCGTATCGGTAAAACTGGGCTTTATTTTTGGAAATTAGAATTGAAAAAGAAATAATATATATATATATATATAGTGTCTTTTTCTTTTAGGTCATAAATAAGTGATTAAATCACCTTAATAAATGTGCAGG